>PVKN010002392.1:0-42866 GCA_004027915.1 Capromys pilorides | reverse complement strand
GATGGATAGATGGATGGATGAGAACATGGATGGGTGGGAGGGTGGGTGGGTGGGTGGATGGATGGATAGATAAGAAGATAGATGCACGGGTAGGTGGATGGATGGATGGATGAATGAAGAAAGCGATGCCATCACCTCCAAGACTCAGTTGATGAACTTACCTCCTCAGTGATGTAGGTGCCAAGCACTTACCCCACTGTTTCCCAGGCCTAGGGCCTCACTCTTCCCTTCACCATGTACAGGGGACACATGTGGCCCAGCTGCCTTATACAAATTCAGAAACAAGCACCTGCCACCAACCCTGCCATGGCCCCCTTCAGTCCAGCTGGTGGCGCCTGCAGGTGGACAGATCCCCCACAACACACAGATGCTGTCATGTGAAACAACTGGTGCTGACAACAGGGACACCATGGAGGCCAAGTAGTCATGGGGGAGGGGTACATGCAAAGGACCCGAAAAGGACCCAGGGACAAGGCTTTGGAGGGAGTGGGAGACACAATATCAGGTGAGCATGGACAGCAGCCACCATGCAATCTGGGTGACCAGGTGTGCACAGGTGACCAGGTAGGGACACTCATACCAGACAGCAGTGTGACGCCAGGGCCAGGCCGCATGGAGAGGGCCTCAGAGTGTGCCTCCTGATGGCCATGGCCTGGATGACCAGGCTCAGGACTATGCCTAGAGGACAGGGACAGGAGCCGCGGGGGACACGTGACCCACAGAGGCATGGGACACAGCAGCCTCCCAGGCATCTGCTCCGCATGTGCTCGCGTGCGGCGGCACTGCTGCCTTTATTAACAGATGTGGTTTCTTCTCCCTGTCGTTGCTCCGAGACTTATGAGCACGGTAGAGCCAGGCCAGGGACATTATGTCTATGGCCGCCTGCCAAAGGGCGTGTTGGGGGGGAGGGCGGGCGCTGGCAGCCGCAGGGATCTGAGGGACCAGACATGGATCCCACACACTCAGTGGGGAAGCAGGTGACAAGCATGGGTCTCCCCAAAGGCACTTCATCTCCCTGCCCTGCAGAAAGTGGGGCAGGGCTGATGCACTGGATGCTGGGTGGCACCGTGCCCACATCTGGCATACTGTGTGATGTCCCACCTGCTTCCCTAAGGATGCACAGCTGGGCCACGCTGGCCAAGGCTCTCTCTAGGCTCCACTGGGCCTCACCAGCCTGGCCCCAGGAGGTGGCCCTGGAGCTGTGTGGGCAGGGTGGGCATGAGACAGAATGGCACCAGCTTCCAATCAGAAATGCTCCCGGGCCGAGCTGATCCCAGCTGGCTCTGAATGGACAAGGCCATCTGACCCTGAGCCGCTGTGGGGCTGCTCCACTCCATGAGGGCCCGCCAAGCACCCACTATATTATAGCATACAGAGGGTCCAGTCTTTTCTGGTCATCTGAGAATCAGGGCAGGGCCCCCACTCCCCCACCCCCAGGTACCCAGGCTTGTGCCAGGTGCAGGAGGGGACTTCAGGACTCAGGCAATGAAAAGCCACCTTCCCCCAATCAGACTGGAGGAACTAATAAAACCGTAAGCAACAGCGACCCTGGGCCTCAGTTTCCCTGCTGCACCGGGTCACAAACAGGATCTGCCATACCCAGGATGCTATGACAACCAACACGTGTGTGACACACACGTAAAAAGAAATTATTTTTAAAAAGTGAACAGCAAGAGACACTGTCAGCGCTAGGAAGGGGAACTCCTGCCTCGCCACCAGGCTTGGGGCAGCAAGCAGGAGTCACAGCAGACGTCCACCTCACGGTGTCCCCACTTCCTCTGTGTCCCCTGCTCTCCTCGTATCACACATAGTCCTGGGCAGGCAGGAGGTGTCCCAGGGACCAACCTCAGAGGACGGGTACAAACCAGATCCACAGAAGAGCGTCTGGCCCAAGGTGGGTTTGTGGCGTGACACCAGGAAATGAGAAGAGAATGAACAAGCAGACATCAGAAAACGCAAGGTCTGACCAATGCCTTCCAGCCATCCAATGAACGAAGGGGGGCAGTGAACCAACTAGTGGACAGATGAACAAGCCAATCAGAGAGGTAGGAATGACCCAACCTACCAACCAATGAAAAGAGGAAGACACAGGCAAACCATCCAATGAGCACAGGGCCAATACGCAGAAATGAGCTCACAAATCGAGCAGAGGATCGGGGAAAAACCAACCAGTGCACAATGAAGGAAGAGTGTGTCCTTAGACTCCAGAGGGAGGCTGGGGGAGAAGGAACCTGGGGGCAACACGCAGCGTCCCAGGAGGCAGTCGCATTCGCACGGCGCCTCTCCTCTGGGGCTGGTGCAGAAAGGCATGCGTTGGTTGTCCAGGACACCACAACTGGCTTGTGCACAGGAAACGGTCAGGCACAGGTTGGGGACTGGCTAACCTAGCACCGTCTACACCGCGTCCACCCTACGAGACCAACCCGGTGTTGGCGCACGCAGCTTGGTGCTAGCCTTCAGACCTGGGCTTTGAGGAACAGGGTGGGTCCCGCTTCCCGTGATTTGGGGAACACAACCTCCAGAACCCGGGCACCTTGCTGGGGGACCTGAGCAACTCCCAGAGGGTCTCATGTGAGGACACCCACCCCTAGCCAGGGCAACCAGTTCAGAGACACAGCCCCCGGCCCAGGAACCTCCCTGAATTCAAAGCTGTGTGGAGCAGAATCTCTGTCCCCAGTAACCTCTGGGGGACCTCACAAAGCACAGCGCCTGCAAAGAGCTCTGCTGTCTAAGACCGGAGTTCAGGTGGCCAAAGGTGACCACTGTACACACAGATGCCCACCAGATGCTGTCACAGGGAAATGGGGGACACTCTAATGACCAGTGAGGACAGAACGGAGAATAACTGCTGGCCAGCGCCACTGCCAGTTAAACGCAGATTAAACCAACAATTTTCTGTCTCCATTCAAAGAAGAAATCATCTATTCAATCCGCGCAACGCTGGCCAGCTGTTGAGTTCTCACCCCGGGAGTCCCGAAGGACACAGGGTGGTGTGACACGGGGGCTACAAGCCTCAGGCACGACCTTCCCCACACATGCCCACAGCACCCTGTGGCACAGCAGACTCTGAAAACTGAAGACAGATGTAAACAGCGCGCTTCTATACAATGAATAATTAAGAGCTACTACTTGGAATCGCAAGGGGCCACTCAATCACGTGGGGAAACCTCACCACGGCTCCTGGCTGTTAAGCTTGGGTTACAGAGGTACAGATTTTGTCTTGTGCTGTTGTTTTTTGAGACACGGTCTTGCTCTATAACCCAGGCCAGCCTCAACCCATGGCGATCCTCCTGCCTCAGCCTCCCGAGTGCTGGGATGACAGGCGCGCACCTCCACGGGCGCCTGGCTACAGAGGTGCGGCTGACCATAGAATATGCAACCGTTTAAGGAGGGGTGATGAGTTCTTCCCATGATCCTGGCCCCAGCAAGAAGACAGCAGCTCCCTGCCCTCCCCTGGGCCCCCACCAGCTCCCCTGCCTGGCATCTGGCAGCCCTGGGCTTCTCCTTGTCACCTTCTCCAAGGTGACATCAGCACAGCCATGTCTCCGAGCGTCCTCTCACTCCACCTGACTGAGAACTTGAGCTCTGGCGCCCGCGGCTTCAGGCAGCCTTCCCTGCCCTGCTGGGCAGCAGCAGCCCTTGCCGGGAGGGACCGAGACTCGCCCAGGGACGTGGGCGGCCTCTTCCAGTCTCAGCCATAGGATGAAGCAACGCGGTGCTCAGGGACAAGCCTTGCGTGGACTGGGTTTCCAGCCCTCGAGTAAACGCCGAGAGTGGAACTGCGAGGCCTCCGCAGGGGTGCTGCTAGCATCCCGCGGACGGCCACCAAGCGCAGCCCCCAAAAGGCCACGCCGCTCGGCGGCCCCTCTCGCTGGTGTGCACACAGTGGCGGCAGCGCCTTGCGCTTCTGTCTGACTCAGTCCTCCGATCTTCTCTGTGATACTTCTGTCCACACCTTGTGTCCGGTTTTAAAGTGGTCCGTTCCCTCCCCTGTGGCAGAGTGTGAACTGTACTTTAGATGGTCTACACATGAGGCCTTTATCAGGGACGTATTTTACCAGCCTTCTATTTCTTTTTTTTTGGGGGGGGGGAGGACTGGCTCAGGCTGCCTTAAGGGTGGTCTGGGGATCGAACTGCCGTCCCCTGTGCCTGACTGGGATTCCCTACGCAGACACTTAAACCACTGAGCCAACCCAGAAAAGTCCCCCCAGGCCCTTCATTGCAATCTTATTTCCTTCCCATTTTCTCAGTGTCTGGTTATCAGTTTGCGGTTTTGGGTCCCAGCTAAGAAACCTGTGCTCAGCTCAGGGTCAAAAAGAAAGCTTCTCTTTCTTCTTATCTTCCATGGCTCTGAGCCTTAATTTAGCTCTACGGCCCACCTTGCTGTTTGAGCTTGGCCCCTTCACAACGGACGTCCACCTTCCCCGGCACCAGCTGTGCCAAGGGTCCGGCCTCTGCCTTGGCAGAGGCCCACTGACCCGCGGTGAGCCCACTCAGCCGCTCTTCCCGTCCGTGGATCTATGCTTCCGGCACCACGTGCACGCGGTGCTCAAAATCTCAGAGCAGGAGTGGCCAGTGGTGCTCTCTTCCAAACTTGTCTGGGTCCCTTTAGGTTCCCTGCATTTCCATACAAATCTCAGAATCGTCTTGTCAACCTCCACGCTAACAAAGCCTATGGAGGTTTTACTTGGGATTGCATGGAATCTGGGAGTCAATTTGGGGAGAACGGGTCTCAACTTGGAGTCTTGTGACCCTTGAGAATGGGGTTCTAGCTCGTGGTCTTTCGTCCTGTTCATGTCGCTCGGCAACCGTTTGTCACGTCAGTGTGCAGCTCTTACACACGTGCTGTTGACTTGATCTCTAGCCCATGTTTCCGACGCTATCGCTGTAGCTTTTTACATGTGCCACTGCTGTTAGCTGCTATTATCTAGAAATGCAATCGATTTGTATGTATTCATTCAGTGTGCTGTCGGCACACTAAACTTAATTCCTAGCTCTAAACACTGTTTCGCAGGTTCCTTGGAATTTTTTTACATAATCAACTATGTGATTTGCAAATAAAGTCCATTTTCTTTCTTCCTTTCTGGCCTATAAGCCTTTTATTTCCTTTTCCTGTCTTCCTGCATTGGCCACGGCCCCCAAAGGAGACAGAACAGGATGCCTAAGCAGACGGTCCCGCCCTGCCCCGACCCTAGGGGGCAGCACTGCGTACACAGAGAGGTCGGAGCCGCCCTCACCAGATGACAAGCATCTCCTTTTATTCCTCTGTTACTGAAATTTTTTCCCTATATTTTACGTTTAATGTTATCGTGGGGGCTGCGGAGATAGCTCAGCAGTCTAAGCATTTGCCTGGCAAGCTCAAGGACCTGAGTTCGATTCCCAGCACTGCATGCTGTGCCAGCCCAGGCATCTAGCGTGGTGGCATGCACCTGTAATCCTAGTGCTGGGGGAGGCTGAGACAGCAGGATCATTCTGAGTCGGAGCTGTGTAGTTAGATGCTGTATCAAATAAATAAAAGATTACAAAAAAATCATGGGATGGCGTGTGGCCCTGATTGTGTGAATACAGGCGAGGATCGAACACTGCAGGAAGGAAGAACACTGAAGCACTCGCTCCGCAGTGTGTGTGCCGCCTCCCTCCACGTCTCCCTGTGGCTGCACGCCACAGTGCTATCCCTGCCTTGACAATGTGCAATTTTTAAGTACCCTTCCTAAAACAAAACCACATTTTCACTTCTCGGGAATGCCACTGCTTCCCAGAGGGTGACATTTGCAGTGGGTCACCCCACACCACGCGTGCACACAGGGCCCCTTGGCAAGGCCCGTCCGGCTCACCCTTGCCCTTTCGGACCGCAGTGTGGACAAAGGACAAGTGCTTGTTGCCAGCTGCCTGCTCCTCCCCAGGGCCAGGCAGCGGCTGGCATCTGCCTTTCATTCTCCTCAGAAAAGGAAGCCCGTGGACATGCAAGGAAAACGGCCCCGGAGGTGGTTTAACACCTGCTAGGCGCTACGAAACCAGTAATGTGATAGAGGAGGTTGACCGGACTCTGTTTCCGGTTAGTCTCTGCCCACTTGGCCGGGTGCATGGTTTGCCACACAGAGCCAGTGGCACCACTCTTGGGCAGAGGGTGTGACTGGCCCAGAGGTTGGCAGGCACAAAATTGGGCCTTTCTCAACTGTGTGCCCATAAAATCCAGACCGGATGAGTGTCTTTCTGCTAAATCCTTTTGTCTCCCTGAATATTTCACTCCTATTTGCACAGCTCCAAATAATTTTTCCTAATTATACACTAGAAGAACAAAGCCCTGCGCTGGGTCACGCTGACCTTAGGAAACATCTTACCTTCCCCCAGGACCAGGCAGTTATCCAAGCTCTCTAAACACTGCACTAGGACTCAAACCCAGCTACGGGAACGCTGAACAAGCCCCAAACTCTACTTGTGCTAGCGACTCACCCCCAAACAATATTCAGCAAAACAAGGCGGGACCCAGAGTCACCTCCACCCAGGAGCCCGCACCACCAGCCCTGCTGACCCCAAGTTCAAGGTCTCCCCACTGTGGACCTAGGGGCTCAAAAGCCCTGGCCAGCTCTCCAGATGGAGCAGAGCGTGGTGTGCAGCTGTTCGGAGCTCACTCTCCCACCACAGGTAGGCGCCACTCCTCCCGCCTTCCTCCTCCCCAATCTGGGCCACCCTCTCCCATGCACCCCAGACTCTGGCTCCGTGGCAGACGTGAGCCCCGTGCACATCCAGCCCACTTGGAGACAGGAGAGGCGAGCAGGACAGAATCCAGGACCACCACTTACCTCACAGGCGTGGTGGGGACTTGGCAGGGGGAGGAGGGATACAGAGCCCCGCCCCCACCAGTACCCTGAGCTAGCCCCCGGACACAGGGAGTCTCCTCTCTTCAGATGCCCTACCAGGTGCTGCCTGCGGCAGCACAGGCCCAGAAATGGCTCTGTGGGGACCCAAGCAGGACCTAACAGCTCCCCAGGAGCAGAAAGCAGGGGTCCTTCCGCCACAGCAGCCCAGGCTGCACTGCCCAGGCGCGGCCACTCAGGAGACCACTGCATACCCAGTTCTGCAGCAGAAGGGCTGCTGGGAGCTGCAGAGCAGCCAGGCAGGGTCTAGGAATTCACCCCAGGCTGACCGCAGGGAGGCAGGAAGGACACTCAGCGCAGAGGTATTTCTGACAGCCAGGTGTGGACCGGCCCAGGGCCACCAGAGAGGGGCAGGCGAGTGAGGTTGGAGTGGCCTGGGCAGCTGCAAAGGCCTGCAGGGGCCACAGCCCCCCAGGCAACTTCGCTCTCCCTCATTTCTATCACCTGAGCTCAAAGGAAGCTGTGAACTGGAAATGTCAGGAAAACGTGTGTACAGTTGTTATGGTTTGTGTCTAGTTGTCCCCCCAAAGCCTCATGCAGTCTTGGGTCGGGGACTTCTACAGTTTGAGATGAACTCAGGATCCACTGGGATTATGGGTAATCCACTGGATTATAGGTCTTAGTACTGCTGGGATTATGGGTGTGAGTGCGACACCCAACCTGGGGCTGACAGCGTGAACGTAACCTAAGTGAGATAGAGACGGATTCTCTCCTGGTGGCCACTGCTGCTGCCACTCCTCCATTTTGCGCTAGCTCTCTGCTGCGGCCATGAACTGCTGCTCTCTGCTGCCGCCATGAACTGCTGCTCTCTGCCCTGAGCCAGCTGAGCATGGACTGAAGCCTCCAGTGACTGGAGCCGAGTAAACCTTTCCTTCCTTCATTTTGGGTGTCAGGTATTTGTCCCAGCAATAAGAGAAGAGTGACTGAGATGACATTTTAATCACTGTCACTATACAATATTCTTCTCATCACTTTTTATTTTATCCAGTGTTGCCCACCCGTAGCTGTGTCTGAGTTAGAAAGGATTCACAGGTCTGAACACACAAAACAAGACACAGCTCTGCCCAGCGTCCAAGCATACCCAGGGGTTTGGTCAGCGTCCCAGGGGTGAGGGGCCAGGTATTCTGAGGACAGGTTCACAGCGATGTGGGAAACCAGATGAGCCCAGTGCCCCAGAGGACTCTGGGTGACGCAGTACCACCTAGGTGCCCTTCCGTAACTGGAGAGGATGGAGGCTGCCAGAGCCACCACAGTTCCCCACGGCACAGGCCTCTGTTTCCACGCCTCCCACACCACCAATCCAGCTCCTTACCAGACTGGTCTTTTTCCATCACTACTTTCTAAGACCACATAATTTTTCCACTAAATCACTGCAGCTAAAAGGCTATTACCTGGAAGCAGGAAAGATGTGCCACCCCAGGGCCACCAGCCCACAGGTCACTGTCTCTTCCACCTCCACACTTGCCCACTGTCCAACAGCAAACTTCAGCCTCTTCCAAGCGATGCAGGCGGAACTGTGTGGGCTGTGTCTATGCACCAACCCCACGATGAGCACGCTGGCTCCGCAGCTTCCGTGGCCTGTGTGGCTCGGCCCAAAGCCTGGGCCACCGCAGCAAATCCAGAGCCACTTCCACTCCATCCTCTCGCTGCAGCTCCCTGTCCTGTTCTGTCCCCAAGCCAGTGTCATGACTTAAGCGGCTCCTGTTGACAAGGCACTGGAGGGTTTCACTCCTCTGCCTGGGCCAGCACCACTGTGTGACGCCCTCTTGCCCAGGTGCGCGGCCTCGATGGCGCACCACCCCGCCAGGATGTGCACTCCGGTATTTGGATGAAGCCACCAAGGGCATTTTGGAGAAAGGCTGCATGCCACAGCATCCCGCTAGACCCAACAAGGGTCGCTCAGTGTTCCTCCTTTGTCCCTCAGGTCAGGTGAGCAAGTGGCAAGGCCACCCCTGGGTGTCACCTGCACAACCCTGGGGCAGGCTAAGTCCTTCTGTTCTCCTTCCTGGAAACCACCCGCGTCTCGGGACCATGGCCGCATCTGTTTGGTTCGCAGCAACACTGCACACAACAGCACCAGCCTCTCTCCACTGCACACGGCCGTGCCTTCCTGGGGAAGACCGGTGGCTTTCTGTTTTTCTTTTGGCTATGCAAGAAAATTCTAACTTCGACATGTTTGGGGTTTCCCCTCTTCCGAGTTCTGAGACTTATATCACCCTCCAAGTGGCCTTCCCACCCCAGACCCTGAACCTAGTCTCCCAGGCCCTCTCGGTGGAGCAGCAGTCTTCCGGTCTCAGTTTGAAAGCTCACATTTTGCCCCATCTGGAAAGCATCTGGCGCGAGAGTAGGCAGGGCGCAGCCTCCCAGGCCGTGGCTCCTTGCTCGGCCCGCCGAGCCCAGTGACTCATGCTCCCTCCCCCAGCCCATGAGAAGCCGCTGTCCTCACCAAACCCTAAGCTCCTGCCAGCCCCTGGTGTAGAAGGGTAACAGCTCTCCGCCCCTGCTCCCCAGAGGGCTGGCTCGATAGGTGGGGCTGCCCACCAGCGCCCCAGATCCTCCCTGCCTCAGGTGCAGCCCACTGGGGTGCGCAATCCTGTGGCAGGTGGCCCACGGAGCGCTTGCTCAGGGCAGAGCTCCACCACCCCAAGTGGGAGGCCCGACTGCCCTGCCCCCGTGGCATGCCATCCACGCACAGCACTCACTGCACCGGGAGCGGCGCCCATGGGCGCCCAGCCAGGCCCCGCAGCCCTCTCCCCAGCCCGCCTCTTTCGTCCACTATTCTCTGAGCTCAGAGCCGCTGGAAGCTGATGGGGATTATGGGTAGCTTTTATTTTCCTATTTGTACGTTGTCAGCTTCCACAGTGACCAAGGTGGCATGCACCTTTGCTCATTCTTCTAAAAAGTTGCACTAGGAGAGAAAGAAGAGGGAGTAGAGAGAAATAGCTAAGTGGCTGGGCCCACAGGTCCCTCCCTGAGCCCCAGGCCCCTTCCCCTCTCCTGCCCACCACCGCCTCAATTGAGCACCCCAGAGCCCAACAGTTGAACCCCAACACGCCCTTTGAGCCCACAGTGCACAGATCTGGACAAGCTGAGGGCCCCACAGAGAGCTGCTGTGGCCAGGCTGACCTCTGAGCCCCAGAGTCCAAGGACACCAGGGAGGTGGTGCCGTGGCCCGCGACCAGCAGGGCAGGCCCAGGCTTTCCAGGTCTCAAGGCCTGTCCATGCTGTTCTCCTTGGGCACCACCTACAAGGTCAGGGCAGGGGCCGCATGGGGCTCAGCAAGCCACATGTGATGGTAGGCTGAGGACATGGCTGCCTCAAGCGGCCCCTCGGGGAGCCACTCACAGCACCCCGCACTTCCCAGGCATCCAGGGGAGGTGAGAGGTGGTCAGAGTAGGCAGGGCACAAGGCAGGCGTGCAGGGAACGTGGTCCAGCTCAGAAAGCCGTGGAGCAATGGAGTGCAAAGCAGGCAGCCACGGCGCAGACCCTGGGGCAGAAGGTGTGGCAAGCCCAGGCAGCAGTTCACCCGCTCAGGCTCCTCCTGCCTGGCCTGCAGTGCCCACGTCCCCTCAGGGCAGCATCATGTGAGCAGAGCTGAACTGCAAGTGGAAAAGGTGGGCACCCCAAGACTCTGTCCAGCTGAGCTGCTCTTGCCCCTCCCTGTTCCCCATAACCAGAGATGCCCAGGATCCCCACCAGAAGTCTGGGGACCAGCACCCAGCTGCCAGAGCTACACCCAGACACACCCAGGCTCTGTGAAACTGCAGGAATCAGCCTGGAAATGCTTCCAGAAGAGGCTGGGGAGAGACCAGAATCAGGACTCGTCAGGCAGGCACTGGCACCACGGAGCTATCTCCACTGCCTAAAGTGAAAGGTTTGTGGGGAGAAGAGGTGAGGAGTCGGGCGCTGGGGCGAACCTTGGCCCAGGGAGGGCGATGGCGGACAGCAGGAGGCAGGTGCAGGTCGGGGTGGGAGCTGCGAGCAGAGCCCTCACTGCACTGTGAACCCCGACAGGGATGGGGGAACTGGGTCTCCAAAGGGCTTGGAGCGATGCATCCCTGCCCGGAAGCGCATGCAGCAGAACCGCTCCAGCGTGAAGACAGCAGAGAGGAGAGGGCGGGGCCGCGGGCACCGAGGAACTCCCACACGGACCCCATGGGGAGTCAGGGCTTCAGATCCAGAGCTGGAAAGACACTCTGCAGAGAAGGCACCTCATTGGGCAGGGCACAGCAGGGCAGTGGGCAGGTACTGCAGAGAACAGGGGTGCCACCACCCAACCTGGTCAGCCCAGTGCCCCCAGACGTCCCCCAGAGACAGCATAGCAGCTCTGCCCCACGGGGTTTCCAAACAGGGCAGGAAGGATCCAGGATCCAGGAAGCTACGTGACAGGGCTGGTCAGACACCTGGAAGACAGGCGCTGGGCGCACGCCCCTGCAGACGGGCGGGCGCGCGCACACGCTGGCTGCCACGTGCTGCTGCCTGTGCTGGGGTCAGGAAAGGTGGAGGTGATTCCAGCTGCCGTGTGAGAGACGAGACGTCGCACTCCTCCAAGTCCCGGCCTACGTCCCACGGAGGACAGTGAAAAGGGGCCGAGCCCCAATACAGCTGCGCCTGGGCCAAGTCCTGTGTGTCCCCACACCCCGAGTGGCCCGGGCAAATCCTGGGGCCTATGGTCTGCCCTAGCTCTCAGGAGCATCTCACCCAGCAGTCTTGCTGCGCCATTCAGAGAGGTGGAGGCAGAGGAGCGGAGGTGGGGCCACCCTCCGGGACCCTCCGTCCCCCTCCAGAATGCAAGTCTGGGAAATACTGCTCAGCCCCCGAGGATTCCTCCAGCGCCTCACTGGCGCCTCCGGGGATGACCCACCGCACATGATATAGGCCAACACCGCCCACTCCGCTCCGAGGAAAGTGAGGCACAGAAAAAACCCGCACTTGTGAAGCTGCAAGAAGGGCTCGGTAGCACTAGCCCAAGTCGCGAGCAGTTCTCGCGAGGACTACTAGAGCAGGGGTGCAATACCGTCTGTGGCCTCTAGGTGGCACTCCCGTCCTTGGACTCTAGCCAGAGGACATCTGCGGCTTCAGTGAGCTAGGTAGGGCCTTGCCCTGCTACTGTCCTCTGTGAAGCGGGCTGCCAAGACGACCTACCACTAGAAATGCAAAGCAACACACACGCAAGACAAGCCGCACCTTCATTTGCACTGAAACTCCCCAAACTGTCCCCAGCAGACTGTGGGCATGGCAGCAGGCCATGGTGTACCCAGGTGGCAGACTGGCAGGTCTCCTGATCATTTACAGGAAACCCAGAGGACTCATCCCAGAGCCCTGCCCTCAGCTGCGCCTGTGGGACCACCCACTTGCCCCAGGCCCTACGCGGAGCTCAGGGCTGGTACCTCTCTCTCCTGAGATGCTGACGGCCTAAAGATGTGGCTCACACCCTGACCCCGCCTGCCTGCTGCAGCTGCACTATGGCTGAGCTGTGCAAGCGTCTCTCGGGTCCTATGACGACCCAAGCCCAACCTTAGCTGCAAAGGGGCTGTGGCTTACAGCACTTCTGCCTTGGTACTGGTGGCAAAACCACATGCGTCCTGTGTGTGCAAACTGCACCTGCGTGGCCCCAGCACAGGGGCCACGGCTCCCTCCTTCCTGCTAAGTGAAGCAGGCAGCAACCGAAGAGGCCTGCAGGGCCGCTGGGCGCCCACTCACCGGGCCCACTTCAGACAGTGCATTGAGGGTGTGGCGCAGGGCTTGGGGCTTTGGACAGGACAGAGGGACAGGAACTGGAAGGCACGGTCACTCCTGGAACCTGGCCCTGATGTCCCTCCGCAGGGCTCGGGCAGGAGGACAGGGAGGGGACAAAGCTCAGGTCCACGAGAAGCTGGGCAGCACCACATGCCCAAGACCAGGGCCACTTCAGAGCTCTTGCCAGCTGCGAGGCACCTGGCTTCTCGGCTGCCAACTGGGGAGCACACGTTTCCCCTTGGAGAAATGCAATCAGGGTAAAGCAAGGCACTCAGAGTGGGGGGGGGGTATGAACACCCCAAAGCTGGCTCAGAGCCAAGCGACCCTCACCCTGCAAGCCAGAGACTCACATGACCACCACAGGCACCTGCAGGGCAGTCAAGGCAACCCGGGCAGAGGCCAGGCCCGGGGCAGGAAGGGCCTGGCCAGCTGTGGCCTTGGCCTGCAGCTCCTGACCAGGACAGAGCCCGGCCCCCACCCCCCAGGGCTGCAAATCCTGCTCACCCATGGGTCAGGCAGCTGTTCACAATGGGCAGTAGGGAGGGAGGAAGAGCCGGCCACAGGAGGGCCAGCAAGCCGGGATGTACACGGACAGGCCGGTCCTAGGGACCCAGGCTGACACCATCCTGCCCTGGGGCTGTCCAAGTGCAATGGAGCAGACTGTAATGGAAAGCGGCCCCCACCTACCAGGGGATCACGGAGGACTGGGACACCCTGGAGCCTGTGTCCTGGAGGCACAGTCGCAGTCACTGGTCACTGCTCTGCAATACCTGCCTGGTAGGGGCTGCACTGCCCACACCTGGGGCCTGGGAAACACAGGTAGGTGGAGCTAGCCTGGGGGAGGAGACCCACGCAGCCATCCTGGGTGGAACAAAGACTGTCAGGGCTCCAACATCCTGACGGCACAGAGCGGCAAGCCAGGGTCCGTCCCCAGGACAGGAGGCGAGTAAAGCCCAGCCCGGCCCCGCCTAGCAGCATCTGTGCCCATATTCACCACCAGGCCTCGGAAGCACCGCCCACCGGGAGCCCACGGCCCACCAGGCCCAGCGACCCCAACTCCTTCAAGTAGACTTTATTCATCTGCAAAATGGCCCCGTGGCCAGAGGCCAGACCACCCCCTCTGAGCCCCCTCTGTGGCCTCTCCTGGGGCCCAGGCCTGCTCCCAGCCAGCCCTCACCGGCCCCACTGCCCACCAAGTCACCTTCATTGCCAACATGTCAGCTGGCCTTTACTCCTTCCCCATGCTTTGCAGAGATGGGGGGCAGGGGCTTATGGCCGCAGGACCACTACCACCTCCAACCCCCACCCACACGGGGGTCAGATAAGAGAGGTTAAGGAATACTCTAGGCCCCACAGCTCAGGACCCTAATCTGCTCCTGGGCTCCAAAGCCCTGAGCCCCGCTGCCCCCTGGAACTTTCTTTTGGACATCAGAGGGGTAACCCGACTGCAACTGAGGCCTGTAGAGATGCCTCCCTCTGCTAGGCCAAGTTTCCCAAATGCCTTGACTGGTCTCAGCATCAGTACTGGGGGGCTCCACAGAGCCACAGGCCCCAGGCTCCAGCCCTGGCCCTAGGGATCCACATCTGCACAGCAGAGCCCTGGCTCATTCAGGCTGCCAGCTGGGTGGGGTCCCTGGCTCCACCAGCAGGTTTTCTTTGACCTGGGTCCCCTGCTGAGTCCACCCCTCAGAGTCCAGCTTAAAGGGAGACGTCCACCCTCCTCCTCTGCTCTCCCTGGGCAGGAACCACCAGCCTGCACCAGCGGCCCAGTCACGCCTGCCTGGACTGAGAGAAGCACAGAGGAGGGTTCGGCACCGTAGCAAGCCAGTGCCCCACACAGAGGGGCCAGCTCCCACACCGGTCACGCTGTGTGCCAACCCGACCTCAGGGCCCCACAGAACACACCTGCCAGAGCACGTGCACCCCACAGTCAGGAAGGGAGCCTGGAAACTCCAGCAGGCCTCGGAGACCAGCGTGCTGCACCCATGCTGCTGGCGGGGGACTGAGGCACAGGGAGGAGCTGCTCAGATTCCCAGGAGGAAGACAATTTCCAGGGGAACAGCCAGGCTCTCTTTCAGACACCTGCACAAACGGCCATGGGCAGGAGGTGGATGTCTGTTAGGGACGGGAAGGGTCAGCACCCCAAGGTGGCAGCTGGGCGGAGCTAGCTGGGTGGGGTCCTGCCCTTGGGCAGCTCTTCGGAACCCAGGCCCACAATCAGCCGCAGCACCATGAGCTCACACTCACAGCCACACCGTGGGACCTCTCCCCTCAAAGCCCACTCCTGCTCTCTGCTCCCTACACCTGCCAGGGCAGCAGCTTGCAGAAAACAGGGTCCTCTCTTTAGAGAAGAGAATATGTACCCCAGGGGCAGAAAGAGAGCATGCACCCCTTTGGGGAACATCATAAAGACAGGGGCCCAGGGTGCCCCCTCCCAACAGGCCAACACCCTCCCTGAGGTACCATCAGCATGGTCCAGGAACCTGGCAGGAACGCGGCTTTCTGGGCCAGCCCCACAACGCCTGCAGGGGCCCAATAAGCTGAGCTCTCTGAGCACGCCCAGCACCGGGGCTCCGATGCTTGGCCAAGCATGAGAACCACAAGAGAAAGCCAAGAATCTCCTCTCCACCTGACTCCCCACCGCCAGGCTCCTCCCAAAGAAGGCCCTCATTATTTTCCATGCATGAAAAGAACCCTCCATTAAGGCACAAGACCCTGGCTGCCACGAGATTCTCCAGTGGGCAGACAAAAGAGGACACAGCTGGCCCAGCTGTGGCCCCCTCACCTGGCTTTCAGCACAGCGGGGGCACATATATGTGACCCCGGTGACCTGCACTGAGGTCTGGCAGTGCTTCCCACGGTGGGCAGACCCCAATTTTCATTACTCTGTGCCAACTGGACTCACACCACCATGTACCCACCCAGGGCAGCAGGAAGTAGAACAGGAGACAGAGAAAGACCACCCACAGGAAAGAACCTCAGCGAAAGAGAAGGCTACCTTCAACAACCAGGGAAGGTGGGAGCACCCGAAGTGCAGCCCAACCCAACAAAGCCGGTTGCTCCCTGATTGGTTAGTGATCCACTGAGAGTGGCAGATGAATCTGATTGGCCAGTGAACCACTGAGGCTAGCAGAGGAATCTCTCTGATTGGCCGGTGCCCCACTGAGTTGTGTCCAGAAGCCTCCCTCTGATTGGCCAACACCCAATTAAGTGTAAAGGCCTCTAATTGGCCAGTGTCAGGCTGAGTGTCAGGGGCTTTTCTCTGATTGGCCAGTGCCCTGCTGGCTGTCGGAGGCTTCCCTCTAATTGGTCCATGATCGGAATCTCCTGGCTGATGCGTTTTGCTGCACTTGACACCGAGAAGCTGCCGGTTCAGGTACCTGGTCCCTCACCGCCAAGCACCCCTTGTGGGCCAGGGCTGCTCACCTGCTGCTGGCCTGTACGCCTATGGGTCGCACATCGGCAGGCCCTAAATGCCGTTACACACCCTGATGCTGCCCGACCGCTTCACACGTGGCCCGGGCCAGTGCCCCCCACCGCCCTCCGCTCCCCACAGCAGGACGGAAGAGGCTGAGTCACGTTTTCCCCTTTTCCCTGGAAAGAGGGGTCCGGCTCTTCCACTTAGGCACTTGCGCTAGTGGCGCGCATTTTCATGTCTTTCTGCGGCACTTAACTAAAAAGGCTACCAGAACCCCTCCAGCCAAGGTGCTCTGCAGGAAGAAAACGGGAGATCAGACTTTCCCTAAGAACACAGATCTCGGGTACAGAAAACGAAGGAGTCCTCCCTGTGCCCAGGCCACTTGGAGGACCAGCCCCCTCCCCCATTCACCAGCTATGCATAATTACATTTTGAGAAAAGTGGGTCAGACTGTGGTTCCATGGCTGAGGTCTGAGTCACTGAACATTCTGGTGACATTTACTGCTAATGTGGGGTTACTCCTAAGTCTGGGAAGCTTCCAGATAAATAACTGCACTGATAGGAAGCTGATGGGCTGGTGGCTTGGTCTGTGGAACACGGATGACACACAGAGGCCGCCACCTACACCAGACTCCAGCAAGCATACGACCCACGGCGTTCACCCAGGGGCTGGGGCCAGGCCCACCCTAGAAT
The DNA here is from genome assembly GCA_004027915.1 of Capromys pilorides. Lineage (NCBI taxonomy): Eukaryota > Metazoa > Chordata > Mammalia > Rodentia > Capromyidae > Capromys > Capromys pilorides. The sequence goes on along the minus strand of PVKN010002392.1, from coordinate 26,137 downwards.
GCCCTGGGCCGAGGCCGGAGTCCCCTCCGCACCCCAGCTCCTCTCGTGGAATGGGGGAGGGGGACATGCCGAACTCAACAGGGAGCCAGGACAGCCATGGCTGGGGAGCTGCAGTGTGTGGCCAGACAGACTCTCCAGGGGTCCGTGTCAGCATCACCGCGTGAGAGAGCAGCCCCACAGCCCTCCCACGAGAGGGAGGGTGCTCCACACAGCCAGGAAGCAGGGTGCCAAAAGCCAGTAGCGGAGCCTCCCCAGCTGCCTCAGGGACCCCAGGCCACAAGGCTGATGTCAAGACCCACTCCACGCCGTCTGTGAGCTGCATGCGAAGTCCCTGCCAAGACCCTGGTCAGCACGCCCTTCCCCATGTGGGCAAACTGAGGCACCCGGTCCTGACTGCACGGCCTGGGGGAGCTGGAACCAAGATAGAGACCAGGCCCTTCCCTCAGGCCTCCTCCCTTCCCCAGCAGGCCACTCTTGGGTCTCCAAGTTGTGCTGCAGCACTGCCCCCGAGAAGGGCCACAGAGGTGGCCCCCTGGACCCCGAGACATCTGCACGCTGGGCCAGGAATGGTAAGACGAGTACTGATGCCAGATGGTCTGATGGTAACAGAAACTGAGGACAGAGCAGCTGCGGAGCAGAAGAGGGGCACAACCTCACCCCGGAGGAGGGAGGAGTCACCGTGCACCCTGGGACCTGGCGGCAGGACAGCACGCGCCTCCAGGGCCACCTCCATCCTGTCATCTCCATCCTGCAGGGGTCCCCAGGGGTGCTGCTGGGCTCTGCACGCAGAAGCAGACAGAGAAGCCGTGCAGATGCGTGCAGTGCATGGCCTCACGAGCTCGCACATGCATGTACAAAGAAACTCACACACAGGCACCCACGCGGATCGCCCACGACACATGCGCACACCAGGGCACAGCCCTGCCATGGGCTTCACAACAGCTTCTGTGGGCGGCCTGTGCAATGGGGCCACGTGGGAGCTGGGTGGGACCCCGGGCACGAGGCAGGAGGTGAGGGTGCCCCAGCCAGCCAGCTGGGCAGTCGGGCTCTGGAGTTTCTGCATGCAGTGGCCCTACATGTAGCCCCCTCCCTGCCAGGGCACCTGGAATCCTGACGCCCAGCAAGGGCTCCAGCAGCCTTCTGCCCTTCGCTTTCACAAATGACCGGCAGCCGGCCAGGGGCCCATCCGCCCCTGAAAGCCAGCGCAGCATTCCTCCTAACTCCTCTGAGGAGACACTGAGCCCCGGCCACTCCTGGAAACCAGCTGTGTGATCCCCGAGCAGCGGCCCTCCCAAGACTGTCAACGGAGGCCCCACGTCCCAGTCTGAGGCACCCCTGTTGCTTGTCAGCCCTCACAGGCCAGGCCCCACCACCCGTCCTGGGGAGCAGGGGCGGCAAGGCTCTGGGGGCTCACTTGTTTCTCTTTGGGGCTTCCTGCATTCACCTAGCGCAGTCTGTAGGGAAGACAGCCACAGGGGCTGCGAGCCCTGTTCATCAGGGGCTTTCCAGGCAAGGGAAGCAGGGACAGAGTGTGGGACGTCCTGCCAGGAAAGAGGGACCAGGGTGACATTAAAGGCAGCCCCCTGAGATCTGCACTGAAAAGTGAGGTGACAGAGGCTGGCCCGACCCACCTCACCTCCTCCAGGCAGCCCCACCACACAGGGCAGCTCAGGACCCAGCAGGTCCACGTGGGCTAGAGGTCAGCTGCTAGCTGGGACCAGGGGACCCAATCACCTCTGTCTCCCCCACCAGCACGTAAGCTAGGAGCAAAGGCAAAGCCTCAAGAGTCAGGCAGTTTAGGGTGACCCAGAGGACTCCAGGCCCTGGCGGGGCCTGCTGAAGCACTGGGAAGGGAAAGACGGAAGGAAGGGGCCCAGGGAGACAGAGAGGAGGGAGGAGGTCCGGCGCCTGGCCTGTGCCAGCTGGAGGGACCCTGCCCAACCGAGCCCACCGGGCCTGAACACAGCCAGGCACTGGGCCTCTCCCAGGGGGAGCTGATAACCAGATGTGAACCAGGCGACCATCCAGAGTCAGGGAGGCCCGAGCCAGCAGGAAAGCTGCCTCCCTCAGGGCCTGGCACAGAGTCACAGGGCCTGGGACCCCAGGCTGGGGACTGCCACGCCTCTACCCTGTCTCAGCCTATGTGAGTGCTTGCCACCGGCCAGGCAAGTGCCAGCAAACATATCCCCAGCGGGACTGTCCTCGAAATGCGGCAAACGCATGTCCAGGTGGGGGTGACTCATCGCTGGCCCTGGGGGCTCCAAGGGCTGGCTCTCGTTCACCGCAGCCCCTGCTGCTGCAGAGTGGGCTCCTGCTCCTGCTCCTCCCACTGAAGTCTGGACCCTGGGGAGGGGGCATCAGCTGTGCAGGCGAAGGGCGTGGCAGTGAGGAGTGTCCAGAAATATCCCAAGGGCGGGGCGGAGGCCCAGGGCTGGCCAGCACCCAGGAAAAGCCTGGGCGACATCACAGAACACAGGCTGTGAGCCGGGTACCAGGCAGGCACACCCGCAGGCCACAGCTGGCGGCCACAGCCCAGGCGGGTGGGCGGTGACCACAACTGCAGCCCCAGGCAGGGAAACGTGGACAGCCGGCCAGGCCTGCACAGGGCTTCTTGGGGACTCTCTTGGCGCCCTCTGCCTCTCGCTGGCTGCTCTTTTATGGGGAGGGGAGGAGGAGGAGGATGGAAAGGATGTCTTTGCAGCCAACTAGATTGAGTCAGAGGAAACTTAACCATTTGCTGTCAAGCCTCCCAGACTTGGCCAACTCTCCCTGCGAAAGATTGCAAAAAGCCATCACGTGCCTGGAGCCCACCAATGGCGTGCGGAGGAGATGACCTCAATTTCCAAATATTGGGGTCACATTTCATTTCCCATATGCTCCTTCCCTGCTACAACGTTGTCATCGAGCAGCCCCAAGTACACCCTAAGCTCTTGCTTCTTCCCACGCTTGGCTGAGACCAAGGTAGGGGAAAGGACTGTGTTCTCAGAGAACGTGGAAAACATCTGGCACATCCCAGGAAGGGGAAGAACCCGGGGAACAGCTGGCTGGTGGCTGTGCCTGCCTCCCCGGCATGTGCAGTGGACAGCCGCCCCTGGTTGGCCAAACACGCAAGATGACTCCAAAATGTGTCCCACCCAGGGCAGTGGGGAGAGGCTTGTGGAACCCATCCCCGAAGAAGCTTCTTCACCCGCTGCCTAACCTCTCTCGACAGAAGCAGTGTCCAAAGGCACGGCCATGACCCGAGGCACCCCGCTTCCCTCCCCTGGAGCTCTGCCTTGCACAGCAGGGGGACAGCACATCGGAGAGCAGCAGGGCCAGGGAGCCATGGGCAAGCCAGCCAGGGGCACAGCCAGGGTGGGATTTCCTCTGGGGGCCCTGGGGAGCCCCAGGCCAAGTCCCTGCACAGCCGCAGACCCCCTTAGCACCTCATCCCACTCTTCCTGCCACTTCTCTGGGCCCCTCCTGTCCCCCACTCTCAGCTGACCCCCAGAGAAACACAAGGCCAGAACCCAGATCTCAGGACCCAGGCTGGGCCCCTCTCTCCTCCCAGTGGGTCTGGGAGCTGCCTCACCCCAGACTCCTGCGCATCCCCTAAAACCCACCAAGCACAAGCTGTACCAGGGAAAAAGGAACAGAGCATTTCCATCCGTAAGCAAAACGAGGAAAGCTTTTTTCCCAAGTCTCCAAATCACACAGAATGAGCCCTTTCTGGACAAGGCTGAGTGGGTCCAGCTGCCCACGTGCCCACACGCTCATCTCTCTGCCCATGGGGCCTGAGCCTTCACCCTCCCCACCTGTCACTGGGCGGCCAGGTGACTGCCAGGGACTTTGGGCTCTGATCTGGAGGGCCTGTGCCATGCCGCCATGGTACAGAATACCACCGTCAGGAAAGCTGGCCTGGGAGCAGGGGTCCCTGGGAAGCAGGGCTTCTCCTGAGGGCCCACCCTGCTCTGGCAGGGAGCCCCGCTCTGGGCATCATCTGAACCCAACTCCACGCCATCCCCTCACTGTGCTCCACACGTCCCATCTCCGGTCAGCTACTCTATGGAAAGGTGCCTGCCTCCGAGGAGCAAGGGACTCGGGTGTAAACAGCAGCCCTGTCCGGGTTCTCCAGAGACCCTGAACACTGAGGTAGCCGGGACCCCAAGAAACCCTGTCTGCCCCATCAAAAGAGCAGCACTAGCCTGCAGAGCAGGGCTGCTTGGGGAAGTCCAACGCCAAGAGCCTCAAACTTGGGGTACCTCTGGGGGGGGGGGACAAATCGGATGGACGGGCTGGGCTCTAGGGGGCGACCCTTCCCGGGTTTTGGCATGGGCCCTTCTGCCAAGCGCTGTGCAAGGCAGAGCTGGCCGCCCAGTACGTGGAGACGGCAAGCCAAGTCCTCGGACAAAAGTTTGCCCGCCTCGCAGACACGCGGAATAGCCTACGGCGGATCGCACACGCGGCCTTCGTGGGCTCCGCGACAGCTCCACCCAGCCGGCGCCTGAGGAGGGGATTGCACTGGGTTGGCGGCTCCCTCTCCGGGCCCCTGGCGAATGGCATTCGCCGGCTCTGTCGCGCATTCCACAGGCCCGGGGAAAGTTCTCCAAGCGCGGAGGAGGCGGCGTCAAACGCCCGGGTGACAGCGCCCCCTGCTCCTCGGCCACGCGCCCCGGCCGCGGCGCCCTTACCTGCGCGGCTCGGCAGCAGCGCCCACAGCAGCACGACGAGCAGGAGCAGCGGCCGGGGCAGCGGCCGGACGCCCGGGCGCGGGGGGCAGCGCGCTTTCCAGCGGGTGTGGACGTCCATGCCGGCGGGGCGCAGGCCGGGGCGCACTGGGGCGCGCGGGGGCTCACGAAACGCACGAGGGTGCGGAGCGTGGACGCGGTGGGGACCCCCGGCTCAGGAAGTCATAAGGAGCTGGCCTCGCGCGGGCTCTTGGGGATGGGGAGAGGGGCCGCCGGCGCGCGCGCCCACGGCGGGGTCTCCGCTCGGCACTCGGGGCGCCCGGGACCCAGCTCGGCTCGCTGGCTCGCGCGGCCTCCTCCGCTCTCCGAGTCCTCCTCCTCGCCGCCGCCGCCCCACGACCCGCTCCGGCGCGCGCTCCGCGGAGTGAGGTCCTGCGCCAGCCAGGCCGGGAGTGCGGACCTCGCCCGGGGCGCCCAGCACTCAGTTCCCCCTTCCTCCACCCTCTCCCCGCGGGCTCCCGCGGTGGGCTGTCGATCCCCACGGTCCGCAGCAAATCAGAGCCCGGGCCGGGCGCGGCGAGTCCGGCCCCCGCCTCCCACTGGGCGCCTCAGGCGAGGAGGCGGGGACAGCACGAGAGGCGCGGCGAGGAAGGGGCCGGCCCGGGGCGGAGCTGGCCTGGGTCGGCAAGGGGTGGACGCGAGGGCCGGGGGCTGCGCTGGAGTCCAGCGCCCACCGAGGTTCCCACCCCCATCTTCCCGCTCCAGGTGCCAATACCTGGCCGAGCTCCAAAAACCCGATCCAGAGGGAGGCCCCGAAGTTTGATCACTCCAAGTTTAAAAAAAAGGAGTTGCCGCTCACCCGCCCAACCTTTTCTTTACGTGAAGCGCTGAGCGCCTCTCCCGAGCAGACTATGCCTCCAATCCAGCCAGATGGGGCGCCCAAGACTGTGGCAGACCTGTGCCCCGACCGGGACCCGCCTGCTATCTTCCTGAAGGCGGCAAATTGGCGAGGATGCTTAAATAGGGTGTGGCTTCCAAGAGGGCCCCAAAGGCTTGGACAGGGGACATCTGGGCTAGTGATTAGGCGAGGTCCAGCTGCGAACACCCGCCTCTGCACAGAGCCTTCAGGCTTCCCCAGGCCTGGGAGGCTGCCCTGAGGCCTGACTCAATCCTCCCAGCCTCCTCCAGAGCTGCAGGGCTTAGATTTAGAAAGAAGGAATCAAAAGCGCGTTAAGAAGGCTTTCCCGTTTCAAAGGCTGGGCCTGCCGCCGCCTTTGAACAGGCCGGTTAGCCTACAAGGACGCCAGGCAGGGCTGGGGTCCGTTTGGAGGTCTATGGGCAGACTCTGAAACTCCCCATCAGTCGCGTCCTCCTGGAAAGCAGGGTGTGGCGGAGCCAGGCAGAGACCGGGTCAGCGCTCACCGGAGGGCGACGCTCCCCAGCTCCGTGTCCGCCGCAAGGATCCCTGACTTTTGTAGGTGCCAAATAGCTGCACAGAAAGTAGCGACAGGCTGTGTGTGTGCTGAGGTGCCGTAAGTAAAACAAAGTTTTGGTGCTGGCTTTCACATCTGTCGTTTGATTTTATTTATTTATTTATTTATTTTTTTGCAACTCTGCATGAATGGCGCATGTGGTGGAGAGCAGCGTGCGTGAGCTGCGTGCAGTGGAGCCAAAGTCGTGCCCCTGAACAGAAGATGGGATGCGCATGCGTGTGCATGTGTAAGAACCGCGCGCATGCACACGTGTGCTTGTGTAGCCGAGGTGTGCGTGAGAGCTGTGTGCAGCTGGAGCCGCTGGCCCTCTGTCCTCCCACACACCCTCCAGAACGAGACATTCCACCCCACACTCCCTCAGCCACAGCGCACTGCCCAAGGTGCGACAGCTGCTCCCTAAAAAGTAGGGGTGCTGGCCTGGGGATCACCAGAGACTTTCTCTTCGCAGGCTCCTTTTCTGACAGTTACAAGCACTGGTCTGTGCCAGCCCTGCTGGCATTGTCACTCAGAACCAGTGACATCGGCCACGGTGAGGACAAGGGGTCTCCCAAGAGCTGAAAGTCAGGAGCTCTCTCCCCACGGTGCTGCATGCACCCCCAGGGAGACCGCAGGGTGGCACATGCCGACCAAACGCAGAGGCTACCCTCGTCCTGGCAGGGAGCTGGGCCGGGGGCAAGCGAGTCCCCACTGCGGGCGTCCTGCTACACGGGGCCCAATGAGGACTTTGCTGGTGTTAAGCCACAGCAGCTGAGGAAGTCTGTCCCTGCTCCCGCTGACAGACTAGGAGATGGGGGTGGGGCAGAGAGGGCGCCGAGTCCGCAGCCCAGCTCCTGCCAGGTCGCCACCTGTGTCAGGTGTGCTTCCTCATCTTTGGAGTTCATCCCACTTCTTGTCCCCGTGCGTCTCTTGTGGTTCCCTGGTGCGGGTGGACAAACCCCGACCTGGAGCCCTGTGCTCTGGGGTGACCCCGTGGCTGCCCTCTCTGTGTCCCTGTGGCACCTAGTAGGGATGGGGCAGCCAGGCGGGCCCCCGCTGTGTACCTGCTCGGCAGTTCTTCTGTTACCGTGTGCTTCTTCTCCTTAGCTGCTTTATGCGGTGATGGCAGGGTGGTGGCCCTAAGCAGAGGGCCCTGACAAGTGGCAAGGGCTCCCCTTCCTGGGACGTCCTAGCAGCCTACTGGGGGCCTTCCCTGGTTGGGGAGTGGCCAGCCCCTCTGCAGGCTGAGGCAGCCTGGCATTTTCTCTTCCCTTCCTCTTACAAGTACGGGGGCAGGTCCCACCACTGGCAAGGCAGGCTGAGCTGCAGAAGTTTGTGGGCCTTTGGGGGCATGAACGTGGGCCCCGTGGCATGAGAGGGACTGCTGGCACCTGCAGGGGCAGCTTGGGGTGTCCAGGCTGGTGTCCCTCAGCTGGTGTGCAGGTGCCAGGCCAGTGTGACAGTCACACAGAAGCCACCTCTGGGCCACCATCCCAGAGACCTTGAAACGAGAGTTCTCACCTGAGATGCTTGCCACCCATGAATTGAGGGCACTGGGGCCAGGTCCCCTTTGTCCCAGACAGGAGCCGCGTGAAGCCTGATTTTCCTGTGCGATAGCCCCGTCTCCAGACGCAGACACACCCTGGATCTGGGGTCCAGGCCGCAGAAGGGGACGGAATTTGGCCCAGAATGCATCAGCAGCCCCAGTCTAGGAGCCATTTAGGGACCCTCCCCCAGAGATGGGCACCCTGGCTTGGGACCTGAAGGGACAGTCTGCCCACCTCGGCCTTCTCCTGCAGCTAGGCTCTGGGGTCCTGTGTGTGGTGAGCAGGAGGAGGCCCCAATAAAGCAGAGAGGAACCTTGACCCCTGACAGGCGCCCTGCGCCGACTCCTTGTCCCTTTGGCACTGCCCCCCATGGCAACACTGTACCCTGGGCAAGAGAGGGGTCAGACATGGCCACCCACCCCGAAGGCTGAGCCCATTCTCAGACCACCTCAGGACTGCCACCCCATGTCAATTCACCCTTCTTTTGTGTGGACAAGGGGCCCCAGCATGGTGAAGGACAACCTTTGGGGGAGATGTGGAGAACACGGGGGTACGCAGGAGGGTGGCAGGTGCTGTGGGGGCCGCGCGGCCAGGCAAGCCCTGAGTGTCGGTGCCCTATGTTTCCTGGCTCCCTGCAGCTAGGTCTTGGCTTCCCCCAGGAGCTGCAGGCTGTACCTCCACCTGGAGCACTGGGCTTGCTCCAAGCCCACCCATGACACCCCAGCGTCCCTGATGCAGGCAGCGAGCCACTCCCCCTCCCCCAGTCCAGCCAAGAGGCCTCCGCCCCAGGGCCCCACACAGGGCCCCAGTGCCACTGCTCAAACTGCACAAACAGAACTGCTGGTCACTCCAGCCTCCAGACCAAACATGGCCCCGGGAGCCTGGGATTCCTCCGTTCAGCAGCAGGTCCTCCCCAGAGGCAGCTATGAGGCAGCCCCCACCCAGCACCAGGTGGACCAGTGTCCTGAGGGAGACACCGACACGGAGGGGTAGGGCAGCCTGCCTGCCTCGCTGACCCTCCCATGTCATGTCCACAGGCTTGGCTCCCCTGGACCCTATTGAATTTCCTTACCCGGTCAGATGCCAAGCAAACCTCAAAGGATAATGGGGTTTCCAGGCAGAACGGCCCAAGACAGACACTGGGCTGCCTTAAACACAGGCAGAGTGTGCTCAGACAGCAGGCATGACACACACTTCTCAGACGGCGCCTGGTTGGCCTCGCATGGCTAGGAGAATGCTTTACAGATAAAGGTACGGGGTGGGAAAGATCACATTGGCCAGTCTTTCTAAGAACCATCCGCACAGGTGGGTCGAGGTGTCCCTCAGTGCTCCAGGGTGTTGGTGACCCAACTCCCACATGGGGACGCCTTCAGATCCTCCTCACTGCTGGCCAGCAGTGGGTGGCAGCCAGCAAGGAAGGACAGGGGCACCCCTGGAGCCGGAACAAGTGGCACTCAGGGTAGGACAAGTTGTGCCACCTCCTCCAGGGGCTAGAAGTAGCCACTTCTCCAGCCCCAGCCTCTGTGCTGGGATTAGGGCAGGTGCACATCCCACTGGGCTTCAGGATGACATGGGCACAGAGCAGCTGCCCCGAAGTGCCCGTCCCGCCAGCTCCCAGGGCCTTCCCATGCCATGTGCAAACTGAGCCTGAGAGCTGAACAGGACAGGCCAGCACCAAGGGCAGGGCACCCACCAGCCCCAGAGTCCCTCAGAGAGCCCAGGAGCAGAGCGGTGGCGCTGGCAGATGGAGTGAGAAGCAGAGCCTCTAGTCCCAGGCTGTGGCTGGAGGCAGGCGGCTCGAGCAGTGGCAGCAAGTCCTGCCGGGGCAGGGAGTCTGGACCTGTGCAGCCGTGCAGAGAGGCAGGCAGAGACCAGAGGGGGAGACGAGGAGGTGTGACCCCCTTGCAGCACAGGAAGGTTGCTGGAGTGCAGAGGCGCTCAGCAGGGCAAGGGCGACTGTAGGCTGAGTCAGGCAATGACAGCTTCCTGCACAGGGGAAGGAGCCAGGCCTGGGCCTAAAGAGTGTCATCAAGGGCATAGAGGGTCACACAGGGATTCACCAGCAACCAGCGTCCTGCTAGGAGGGCCAGGAGGACTGGCCCTCGGAAGTGGTCTCTGCACAGTGCAGGCCCCGGACAGCATGGCCCTTGGCTTCCGTCCACTTCCAGGTGAGGTGAGCTGGCCATATGTGTGGCCACCGGGCCAAGGTATCCAGAGCCCTGCCCACAGCAGGAGGTGGTTCAGACACCTCTGAAGTGCATTCTGCACGTGGACACCGTGCCCCGCACTGAGCCAGTTCCCCTAGCACTACCTGTGCGTTGCAGGAGTCTGGGGCCACCATCCCCACTCCACAGATGGCAGCACTGGGTCCTCCAGGGCAGGTAGGGTCCATGGCCTCCCCTCCAGAGCCGTGACGCCTGCTGCACACCACATCACCGTGATGCGTCCAGGCCCAGCCACAGCCACCCTTCCCCACAGCCACGTGTTCCTGGGCCCACAGATGACCCCGAGCAGAGGCAGGTCTCCAGGGTTCGTGGCTGCCTCCCAGCCTCCCACCAACCGCTCAGGACATTAGGTGGGTTGCCAATACTGCTCCATGGGGACCTAGTGACGCTGGGATTTGAACCCAGCTCCCTCAATCCCATGAGATTTCCTTAGTGTCCCCATCCCTGCAGGAGACGAGTACATGTGCTTCCTGGTGCCACACCACAACCGGAGAGGCCACATGTGCATGTTCTCCTGTGGAAAAGCTTCACTGCCCGACCTCGCTTTCTCCACCCCATAGGGCGGCGCGCAGGGTCCAGGCACCACACGGATACCTGCTTGTGCAGGAGGCAGCCGAGCTTCAGCAGCCACAGCAGGTCCGCCTCGAGCCTTGCGTTAATATCCAAAGCCACCCTGTCGAGCATCACAAACTACTGCAGACAGCCTAAAAAGCAAGTCTGTCTCCTCCCCTAAGTCCAGGATAAGGGTGGATGGGCCCTGCTCCTCCCAGAGGCTCGGGGACAAGGTCCTTCCCGACTTATCCAGCTCCTGGAGGCTCCAGTTTCCTTGGCTCTGGCTTCTACCTCTGGCACCGCGTGACCCAGTCCCTGTGAGGGTCTCCTGTTCAGCCTCTGTCTCTGCTTCAGCCTCCGTCTCAGCACTGAGGTGCACCCCCGGCGCCCACACCTTCGAGGAGGAGGAGCTCACTTTGGCTCATGGTTTGTGGCAGTCCATGGTGGTGGGTGCCAAGGCAGGGTGGCATGAGAGGGGACACAGAAGGGAGAGCTGCTCCCAGTGTGGCAACTGGGAAGCAGAGAGCAGGAGGAGGGGCCAGGAAGGGAGCAGGCCAGGGACAGAACCCCCCACGACGCAGTCACCTTCCAAATACACGAGGCTACGAGGCATTGCTTAGACCTCAAGCACGATGTTACACCATAGCCCCCAAAAGACGCACGCACACATCCTGACACAAAATGCACTTGGCCGGTCTCTAAGGGTCACCAAGGTCCTGGCAGCTCCAGCACTGCTGAAAAGGCCAGCCCTAATCCTCCTCTGAAATTCAAGGCAAACTTTAAGCCTTGAATCCTTATAAAACTCAGAAAGAAGCCAAACACTGACACACAAGGGCCCAGAGAATGCCAATTCCAAGGTGGAGGAACAGGGCCTAGGAATCCGTGGAGCTAAAGTCGTGCCAAAACGTGGCACCACAAACACCGAGCCCTGTCGCCATGTGTCCAGCACCGTGGACGAGTTGTGGAGAGACGGGAACTCCTACCCATGGCTGGTGGCCGCCGCTCTCCCTGCACAGTCCCTGCCCTTGGCTACCCAAACTCCTTGGGTCTCCCTTCAGCTCCATTTCCACGGCTTCACACACTGCCCTGTCAGGAGCACACTGCCTGGCCTCCCAGGCCTTCTCAGGTCTGGAAAACATCTCTGACACACACAGCTCTTGCATTCTGCATGCCTGTAACACCAGCACCACGTGGATGATACCAAGGTCTGCCACTGGCTCAGGCAGTAGCCGGGCTCCCTTGTATCACAGCCATGGAGGCTTTTGAGTAGCCGGAAGCTGCGCGCACTGGGACCCAAATCCCAGGGAACCCATTCCCTGGGGGCCCTTCTCAGGCCCAGTGCCCTGTGGCTTTCTCCCCAAGGCAGAGCAGGCTTCCACTTTTGCACCTTTGAGCCTGGGAAGAACCTGGCTGGTTTCCCGCACTCTCACTGAGCATCCTGCCTACTGTCTTCTATTTGCTCTTGATTTTTCAAAATAGACCTAGCTAAAAGCCACCAAGGCCCATGCCACAGCCAAAATGTTGGGCTCCCTTGAAATTTTCTCTGCCAGGTCAGTTAATCCACTGCTGTTCATCTCTGTCTCCTGTAATGTTTAAGGACAGGAGCAAACTGGAGGCAAATTTTCTGCTAGAGCATTCCACACTTGCCCTGGAGCTCAGCTGCCACTGCAGTCCTTTCTCCCAAATGGAACTTCCTGCGCCTGGGCTTACTGGCTGCATCCTCTCCGCACACGGGTCTTCCGAGCACTGAATTTCCTAGCAAGTTTACCTCACAGCACTCTAGGGCTTTACCTTCCGTGGCTCTGAGCCTATCTAGACTCCTCCTCTGAGCTAGTCCAGAAGGTTTCCGAGCCGTCTGATCTGGTCTGGTCACAGCAATGAACCCCCTCTCTCAGTTTCCCAAATCTATCTTAGTCACTTTATTATTGAGATCCAATCCAGAGTCAGCTCTAACGCAGGGTGACAAGACAGAGGCCCATGGGAGAAGAGGGGTGCTCATGGGGTGACAGCAAAGCAGCAGAGGGCAAAGGGAGGATCCTGGGAGGAGGACGGAGACCCTGGCCCCCCGCCGGTCACCCACCTCATCCAACCTGACATATGGGAAGCCAGCTGTAAGCCCCCAGAGTCTAATGACCTTCCAAACGCTCGGGGCTTTGAGGGCCATCATGAAAGCCTCTTGCAAGGAAGTCTGTGACTGCCTAAGAACCCCCTGGACAGTCCAGGGGAGTCCCCTCCTCGGGGTTCCTAACCTAAGTTCCCCTGCACTGCCCCTTTTCAGATGAGCTTCCATCCACCCATCCCAGGGCTTATGGCATGGCATGTGTTTTGGGAGACACCAGGTTGGCCCACTGCAGTCTTGCACACAGCAAAACAGGAACCCCTGGTCCCCTGGGCTGCATGTGCTCCCCGTCACAGTGGGCAGAGGAGACACACAGCCGGGGCAGCCACGGCCCACAGCAAGGGCCAGTGGGGTCAGAAACCCCACGCTCCCTGCCCTATAGCAGGTCCCCCGAGGAGGCCCCTGCTGGCCCCGGGACTGGCATGAGGTGGCACAGCCCTGCCAAATGCCAGCTGGAACTGTTGGTTTTTCCAGTAGGCTCCAGTCCTATTTGTTTTCATTTCTAGCATTAAACCAATGTTTTTGATGGAAATATCTCCCAGATTAGATTTTTCTTCCATAAGAGGAAGCAAAAAGAAATATAGAAATTTTCAAAAACCTCCCAGGCTGGCATCTCACCCCGGGGCTCGATTCATTCATTCCACACGGTCGCCGCACCTGGCCCACGGCAGGGGAGTCTCTCGAGGGTGCATGAATTTGGGGGACAGGAGAAGGACACGAAGTGTCCCCTGGATCCTGCACAGTGCTGACCTCAGAGCCTGGGGAACGGCCCTGAGGCTGCTTAGTGCCCAGGCCAGCGCTGGGGTCCCTATCCAACCCTGTGTTCACGGTACACGCTGCTCCCATCCCGTCTCCCAGTACAGATGACCAGTGGCACTGGGGCCTGGTGAAGGACAGGGCAGCTGTGTCGGGAAAGAGCGGTGAGGTGCCGCTGTGGAGGCCCTAGGTGACACCGTTCGCAGTGGGTTGACAGACGCTCCCAAAGAAAGGGCTGGATCCCCACCCCCATGCCTGAGGGTGAGGTCCATGCCTGAGGAACCTAGAAGAATGTGTCATCCCGGATGGGTTCCAAATGCCACCACAGTGTCCTTCTAAGAGGGAGACCCACAGGCAGGCACACAGGGAGCAGTCATGTGACAACGGAGGCAGGTACTGGGGAGAAGCGGCCACAAGCCACTGATGTCCAGGACCTCAGAGAAAAGTCCCCGGCGCTTCCAGGGTGAGCAAGCCCAGCCACACCCTGGACGTCTGACTCCAGACTGGAACAGGATCATTTGCCTCTGATGTCACCCGGCATTCAGGATTTTCTTAGGGCCACCCTGCGCCGCTCTGACTGACACCAGGTTTCTGAGGGCTGGGCTGGGGGGGGTACCTAAGCCAAGACCCTGGTCCTCCAGCAGGCCTGGCCCCGTGGCCTAGCCCCTCAGGCCACTCTCCCCTCACATGGGCCATGAGGTGAATGTACCTGCTGCCACCACTTTGGTCTGGACAGGTGAGGCTCCAGAGAGGAGTGGTGAGCAGAGTGACCAGGCTCCCTGCCTGTTCTGGTGGGGACAAGTGACACCGCCCCCCCCAGCCACTTCCCTGCTGGGCCCGTGCTGGCGGTTCTAGTGGGGACGCCCGGGCTCTGTGTAGACCGCAGTCCACAGGCTCAGGAAGTCGCCCGCAAGCCGCAGTGTTCCCAGCTACAGGAGGGCTTCCGCCACGCCAGCCTGCGGGCCTATCTACAGCAGGAAGTGCGCCCAATGCGCATGGTAGCAGTGGAGGAGTGCAGGGGCGGGGCCTGGGGCGCCCCGCCCTCCCAGGCAGTGGAGGAGCTACCCTCTGGCCACTTCTATCTAGCTGGGGCAGCAGAGACAGGGTAGGACAGGCAGGGCGCAGTCCTCCGGGAGGTCGGGCATTTAGGTCGCCAGATGCGCCATGAGCTCAACCGGGGTAGCCGGTAGACAATGCATGCTCCTTGGCAGGGGAGAACTCCGCAGTGGGGTGCGGGGCACGAGCCTGCCATTTGTGAGACGTCTGAGGAGGGACGGGGTACGTGCGGGTGCTGCAGGGGAGGATGCGGCTGCTGGGAGCTATGACAGCTCTGCCGCCGCCACAGGTGACTCCTCTCTGTGGGTCTTGGGACAGGGTTTGTCATGCCAAGCCTGGCTCATGCGCCCCCCCCCCCAAGCTTCTTACACCTCCTGCCTCTTGCGTCCTTGCCCCTCCTCCTTCTCCTGAGCACTGCATGGGCTGGGTTGGGTGGGGGACCCCAAAACCTTACCTCCAAGGCCAACTAGAACCTGTGACCCTGACTTTGGAAACGGGGGCTCTGCAGATGTGTTAGGTGAAGGGAAACAAGAGGCAGCCACCCCGATATCCTGGGGGCCCTGATTCCGATGACACTCATCCTCCTAGGGAACAAACACATGGAGAAAGGAGCCAGCGAGGGCTAGGGTGATAGCTTGGTGGTCTAAGCGCCTGCCTGGCAAGCGCAAGGACCCACGTTCGATCCCAGGTACTGCATGCCATACTGACCCTGAAACCAAGTACGGTGGTACATGCCTGTTATCCTAGCACTGGGGATGCTGAGACAGGAGGATCACGATGAGTCTCAGCTGTGTAGCGAGACCTCGTACCACACAGTAAGTAAATAAGTGAATAAAATAGGAAAAGGAGATGGGAAGCCGCGGGGAGGCCACGTGCAGAGGGAGGCGGGTGGGACGGAGGCCGAGGAGCGCCTGCGGCCACAGGGAGGGGCTGGGAGGCCGGGGAGCCCCCCCACCGCCCGGGGCCCGCAGGGAGCGAGGCCCGCTGAGCGCCGCAGCTCTGCCATCTTCCCCAGATCTTCCCTGGGAGAGCAAATGTGTGCTGTTGGAGCCATTTGGTTGGCGACATCTTGCTACAGCAGCTGCAGGGCACTGACGGCAGATGCAGCATAAGGCCGGCCTGCCAGCCTGGTCCCTATTTTAGGTAATTTATTTATTTCATATTTTAGGGAAGGGTCTACAGGGTGTTCAGGGTCTCACTACTAGATCAGACTTGGAGTGATCTGCCTGTTTACAGCCTCCCAAGAGCTGGGATTTCAGGCCTGCGCCACCACTCCCAGTCTCAATTGCCCAGTGCACCCTGGGGGCGGGGCCAGCACGGCAGGCCAGGGGATCAAACCCCTGGCCCCTGAGCCTGCCTGCAGGCGCTTTAATCCCTGAACTATTTGGCTGGCCCTCCTATTTTAGGTTTAAAGACCTAAGCTGAGAGCTACGGGATACCAGTGTCCACCCTGCCTGCTGCGCACTCTGGGCATTGCCATCTCAGCCACCAGGCACAGCAATCTGACTACCCATCGGCGTCCTCTCAGGCTCAGGAACGCTGGCGCTGCCCGCTGGCCCAGGTGACCAGCCCGAGTCCCTCCTCTGTCTTGGGGACATCCAAGCCGTGTGCCAAGGGAGGTGAAGCTGAACGTCAGGCAGTGTCAGTGAGGCCTCGGGCTCGGGCATCGCAGGGCCGCCGTCCCGGGGGAGGCACCTCCATCTCGCAGGGCGCCCAGCCAAGCCCTGCCTGGTGAGGAATGCACCCCCTCTGATGCCCACGGGCTCTGGGCCAGCTGGAACACGGGGCGCGGGGAGAACGAAGCCAGTCACAGACAGTACAAGCTGGCCTGGGCCGGCTCCTCATTTGGTCAACACGAGATTGGCTTTAATGAGAACCAGCAGGTCCAGGCTGCAGATTTTCCACTCCTGCAAGTCCCAGTTCAGCAGCCTGGGCAAGACAAATGCAGGGCTGCGGACATCGGGGATGGGGGCAGGCGCTGGGGAAAGGGACATGCCGAGGGCCGCAGCTGGCAGCCGGCCCCGCACCGTGCTCATCCAGTGCCACTGTCTCCACGGCGACGCCCTGTCTGCATAGGCCCGAGGCTGGGACGCTGCCTCTTTCCCCTGCCAAAGTGGGGAGATGTGAAAAACAGGGTGCTTACTATGAGCCCACTGCACACTGAGGGTGAGACGACGGCCTCACCATGCCTCAGTTTCCCCACCTGTACATTGGGAACTGAGGGCTCCGTGGGATGGCACATGGCCTCGCGTCCAGGGGCACAGGCAGAGCTCCGCTGCAGGTGTCACCCAGGCTTCCTCTGGGCAAGGCCAGCAGAACAAGGCGGGTCCTGGCTGCAAGAAGGTTTCTGGACTGGCCAGCAACAGGCCTCGAGGACCTAGTCGCAGTCCCTGTGGCTGGGAGCGCCTATCCACCGTTCCAGGGATCGAGTCCTCTGTCCTGCCTCTCTCCTTTTCCATGTGGACCCTGGTAGCCTAGGTCTGACCCAGGACCATTGCCCAGGGCTGTCCCTTACCCAGAGGCGAGGAGAGGCCCCAAGGGTGCTGGGCTGGCTGTGTTGGCCACAGCCAGCCAACAGTCACATCTGTTCCCAGCTCCATGCTAAGTGACATCAAGCAATGGCTTGAAGCGGGCCTTGGCAGTCTACCCCAAGGAAGAATGCGCACCCTAGCCCAGGCACACTTTCCCTGATGGCTCAGTCGAGAAGCCTTCCCACACCCCCGCTCCTGGATCCGCTGTGCTGCAGGCTGGGGCGGGAGGCATCTTCCCCACCTCTCTGTAGCCGGGAGTAGCTGGAGGAGGACCGTCCCATGGTCCCACTGTTCCCCGGGAGAGCAGGGCTCCCTGTGGCGGCCACTGTCCTCCGACACCGTCTTCCCTGATTGGCACTGCCATGGGAGGCGGGATGCCTCCACCAGCTGCCCAGTGCCCACTGTCCACACCTGCGGATGCCCTCTGGGCTGCCCGATGAGACGCAGGCCAGGCTGCGCTTAGTTGAGATCTGCCGAGCCCTTGGTGCCCGGCGACACAGCTGCATCTGACTTGGGTCCCTGCAGGCCTCAGCGCTGTGTCCCCGGCCGTGTCTACAGCGGGCCAGGCCCTGGCCTTACTCTTGGACCAACGACTGGACGTCGTGGCCACCAAGCACACAGCTGTGATCGGTTTGCTTTTTAAACAAACTAGGACAATTAGTGCTAGAAGGCCAAGCGGGCCGCCGCACCAGCTTGGG
This sequence comes from Capromys pilorides, assembly GCA_004027915.1. Taxonomy (NCBI): domain Eukaryota; kingdom Metazoa; phylum Chordata; class Mammalia; order Rodentia; family Capromyidae; genus Capromys; species Capromys pilorides. The sequence continues at coordinate 8,517 of PVKN010002392.1, read as the reverse complement.
ACCAGCGCTCACTGCTTGTCCTTGTCCCAGGGCAAGGACACTGCTGTCCAGGAAAATAAATAATTACGGCATGCCACTGACAATTTAAGCGACGCTTCGTACACAATGTTTCTTTTGTACCACGAGGAGAAAGAAGAAGGCCCAGGGAGGCCGAGGATGGCCCTGAACTGCAGCAGCCAAGCCCCGGGGAGCTCCGAGGCCTGGCCACGACGGGCCACCCTGCCCCACGCGGAAGTGGCAGCACAGTACCAGGAACAGGGCCCGGGAGTGGGGCGCCTGGTAAGCCCGACACAGAGTGGGGGCTTAGGCCCAGAACCACCTGGAGCTCACCTCACCCCCGCTCAGGGGACCCGGAGCCCAGGGAGGATGCATCGGCTGGGTTTGGACCTCAGCTCCGCAATCCAGCCCGAGCCGCTCACCCACCCACCCCCACCATGCCGAGGCTGCCTGCTGGCCTCCTGTTAGAGAGAGAGTGCAGGCTCCAGTGCAAATGCTCAGGAGGCTGAGGCAGGAAGCGTGGCCAGCTGCAGAGGCGGGGCCCGCTGCCAGCCTGGGGCTGACCTACTTTCCCCGGGCCGCCTTAGGCTGAGTCTCACTGCTCTGGGGAGACCGTGCTCCTGGCCCTGCCGCTGTGCTAGCTGGAACAGGAAAATCTCCGTCACCTCAGCCGTGAGCAGCCGTGCTGCTGGGGGTGCCTGTCTCTGAAGAGGGGTGCATCCACCCCACCCTGCAGGGCCAGCCGGTGACTCAGGGCACGGTGACACAGACTGACGCTGAGCTGAGAGGCTGATTCAGGCCGGTGTCGGACATGGGGATGTGGGTCAAGCTGGGAATGCCGGGTCAGCCTTCCTGGGGGACACTGGCCACCACCACTGGGCCTCAGGGGTGTCTCAGTGGCCTCCAGAGAGCCCACAGTCCTCTGTGCATAGGTGCTGAGGAGACGGGATGGGTGACCAGTGGGTTTTCCAGTCTTGATGTGTCCTGCAGGGTCCACAAAACACTCTCTGCTGTTTCTCTCCTTCGTTGCAGGGGAATCTCCCGGCCGTGTGGAGAGGCAGATGCCCTCCCGTAGGAGGAACCTGGCTGGTGGTGGGACCCCAAGCAAGAGAGAGCCTCGCTGGGATCTGACAGGGGTGGGACGGGCCGACCCACGCTCTGTGCCTGCGGGTCTGAGGGGAGGGGGCCCTGCCGGGCCCCGAGCTGGACACGTCCGCCTCTGCAGCTGCGCTCGGCGAGGCGGCTGCCTGCAGGAACTCTCATGGAAGTGACACTCTAGCGGGACAGACCTGGCAAGGGCTCCGGGAACCGGCTCTTGGAAATGACTCCTGCCGGGCCGGCCGGGCCAGGCCTGCTCTGCACATAGCTGGGGCCTGTCCATTCAGAGCTTGCAGCCCTGCTCTGGATTTGCTCGCGTTCTGGGAAAGCCATCGGTGGGAGCAGAGCAGGCGTGGATGCCCATCTGTCTGCTCCGCGGCTGCAGCCGCTGTTCTCACAGGCCTGGCTCTCCAGCACAACCCTGCCCATCTGTCCCTTGCACCCAAGGGCCACTGCCGAGGCCTGTACCCAGCTACCTGGGGTCCTCAGTGGTCTCCAGCCGAAAGCCAGCCTTTCCCCCCGGGTGGCCACACAGTGGCAGATTCCTGACCAAGTCTCCAGGGAGCACCATCGAGTGGGAACGTTAGGGGACCGAGTGCCAGAGCCACAGGGTGGACCAGGCACAGCCCCTGCTACGGGAGACTGGCTGGGTGCCAGCAACACGCTTTGTCTCAGTCTGAGGGGGCTGGGTTCACCCAGAGAGGCGGAAGCAACGCTGGGTGGGCAAAGGTGGAGGGGAAGATCAGCAGAGGGGAAGATCAGCAGAGGGAGGGGCTGGGGAGGAACATGGGGGAGGGGTGGGAGAGGGGCAGGGTCAGGGAGGGCGAGGAAGGAGGCGGGAAGGAGGTGCAGGAGGAAGACACCCCATGCTGCACAGACACCTGGAGCAGAGAGGAAGAGTGGGTGTGCTGGGTCAGAGTGAGGGGGAACCCCCGCACAGGGCCCATCAGTGGCAGGAGCCGGCCTGGAGCAGCTCCGGTAATCACAGGGGCCGTCTGCTGTCACCGGTGTGGGGTTGTCCCCAGCTGTCACTTTATGAACTAAAAGCACGAGTAGACTTCACCGTGCACCCTGCTCACCCTGGGGCTGAGACTGCTCCTGGTGCCCAGGTCTCCAGGAGGGAGTTCAGAGGCCAGGTGCTCAGCCTCGGGGTGGGGGTGCCACCACCTACCTGAGCCCCGTGGCTGCTGCTCAGCTCCACAGCTGTGGATACAGAAGCCCCAGATGCCAGGCTACAGGCCCCCGTGTGCACAGGAACTCCAGCTTCATGGGCACTAAGAGGTGGATTTCATGGAACTCGGCCCTGAGATCCCGTCCTTCCTCCAAGCATCTGAAGGCGGAAATAACCACACACGGGCAGCAGGTGGACTAAGCTGTGGCCATGGTTGGCTGAGCCCAGGCAGAGCCCAAGCCTCTCCTTCTGCAGACCAACCTGCGGGCTGGGGCACAGACAGGTGCCTCGGGTGGCATCGCTGGGCCGCCCCGTGCCAGTCCTATGCTATAGCTCTGCTTACCCCTGACACTGTGGCAGCTTCTGCCGTGGACACTCTGTAGATCCAGCTCTTTCCCGGCCAGGGCAAAAGAGACCAGGAAGCAGTTAGCACGGGCCTTAGCGGGACCTGTGTTGATTAATGTTCCCGGTTAGCCATACTCAGTGAGAAGAGACATCCACGTGGACAAGCCAGGCTCGTCTGGTGGCACATGGGCACAGGGGCCTTTACACTCGCCACCCTGGCCCAAGCGTCCACTCCAAGACTCTGTGCTCCAGGGACCAGGCTGTCTTAGTTAGAGAGTTGCTGGGCCTTCCCTAGTTGACAATTTCCTGCCTGTCCACTAATCTCTTCTTCCAAACTGGCACAAACTATAGGGCAGGGTGGGGAGAACCACCAACCAAAATTGCTGAGCTCCCAGGGGGACTTGGGAAAGGCTGAGGCACAATTAGGGTCCCAGCAGGGCAGCAGCCCAGACGCTGTCCAAGGCAGGACACGTTGGCTGTGGGCAAAGGCAGAGCCCGAGTGGGGCAGGGAGGCCTGGCCAGGGGGGTTGGCAGGTCGCAGAAATCGAGCCCCACCCTGCACCTCTCAGTGACCACGATTCTGTGGGGAGTGCAGTGGGACCCCAGCCACGCCCACAGTGGACAGGGGCCACTCTGTTCACCCACATGGCCACACAGATAAGGACAACAAGCTTCTTGCCAAATACCTTCTGTCTCTTGGAGAAGATAAGCCTGCCTTGAAGAGGGACAGCTCGCCCCGCACATGGGGGTGGGGCCGTGGGAAGGGCTGCCAAGCCCACGCTGCACCTCAGGCCCAGCTGAGGCAGGGTCCATGGCTCAAATACAAAACACCCACCTGCCCCCCGTCCTTCCCAAGCTGTGAAAGTGGTGTCCTCAGCCCCCAAGAGGCAGCTCAAGGCCTAGTGGGTCCCTGAATCATGGGGCTCGCTGGGCAAGTGCAGGACGGGGGCGCCTGGCCCCCTGCTGGGCAGCACAGGACTCTGGCTGGCCCAGCCACCTCCGGGTCCCTCTCCTCCTAGAAAGTGTCAGCAGGGGCTGGGCTTCACGGAACAGCTGGCCCGCTCCCCGCCGACCTCCAGGGCTCACAGGTAGGGTTGCTTGTCTCTGCACCCAGTTTCTCCCCGGGCAGCACGTTATTCCCCTGCCTCCCAAGAGCCGGTGACACTCGGGTCCTCTTTGGAAACACCAAGGCAGACAGACCCCAAGGCCTCACGGGGTGGCACACGCCAGGTCCTGCGTCCAGTGAGGCCTCCCAACGGCAAGGATGACAGACACACGTGGCCACGGGGATCCACTCTGTGTCCCTCAGTGTCGCTCCACACCCTTCCCCAGAGCACGCACGCTCTCACACTCCCCGGCCCAGATCCAGCATGTGGCAGAGCCTCCTTGCAGCATCTGCTGGGCACCAGGAGGGTGGCAGGTTGGGCAAATTAAGTCCCCCAGCCAGGCGTGAGCTGGTCACAGGGCAAACAAATGCCAACAAGTCTAGGACATGGAAAACATTGCAGCCTTTCCCTGGCAAGAGAACCTAAGACGAGAGAGAAAGCCGAGGAGGCTCTGGCCACGGCCTTGGGCTTGGCGCAGACAGTGACAGCATCGGGCAGAGGAGTGGCCCTGGCGTCCCCTCCGTGGACATGGGTGCAGCCCAAGGCGGCTTAGAAAGCCACAGGCAGAAGTTGGAAAGTGGAGCGGGGAACTCAGGGAGGAGACTTGCCTGGGATCCCAAGATCCGGGGACCAGGAGCCAGAGGTGACTGTCTGGGGAGAGGACACTGGACGGTGGGATGTGGACGTGGGCCTCGAGCTTGGAAGGCCACAGCGTGAGGGGGGCTGATTCTACCCGGGGTTGTGTGAGGAGGAGCAGCAGCTGTGGCCTCAGGAGGCTGCCGAGAGGTCCTGGGCTGAGGCCGTGACGGGCCTGGGGGTGCTGAGCAGAGGCTGAGGCTGCGGCTCGGTGACACTCTGGGGGCCCGGCCGGTGCCACTGCCCTGAGCCTGGTGCTGGCACAGCCTCCCTCAACCTCTGTCACGGATCAAAACAGCACTGGGTCTCCTGGCCTGTGAAGCCTGTTTCTAGAGCTAAGACCCCTTCTCCTTGCCGACCCTGGCAGAGTCGCCTCCTGGCACTCCCACTGCAAAGCAGAATGGTCCCCAGAGGTGGCCACAGCAAGTCAGACAGGGTGAGGGGCTCAGGCGGCCTCCTGCTGCCCAGCACACGTGGGCTGCGATGACACCCCAGGCCTCGCTCTGCCTCGTGCCCACTGAGGCCACCTCCTGCCCCTTGCAGGCTCCCCGCCACGCCTGGAAACCAGCAGGGCTCAGGTGAGCAGCCTGGAAGGAAGGATGCTCCCCGCACCACGCCCGATGCTCCCTGCCCCGAAACCTGACGCAGACACCTGGAAGGTGGACAGGGCCACTGCGGATCACAGCCTCAGAGGTTTCCGCCCACGGTCAGCTGGCTGCGTCGCTGTGGCTCCAGCAAGGTGGAGCACCTTGGCGGAAGGGTGCAGGGAGGAAAGAGCTGCTTGCCTCCAGCAGCCAAGAAGCAAGTCCCAGAAGGGGAGACGCCGAGACCAGACAGAGGCCTCGAGGCCTCCCGGCCATCAGCAAGCCTCCGCGTCCCAGCCCTGCTTCCCGAGAAGGCCACCAAATCAGGACCCACTCCATGGCTAAGCCCCTGAGAGATCAGGGTCCCTCCGAGCAACTAGGCCTCTGACACAGCAAGACTTTTGGGGGACATCCTAGGTAACAGCCATAACCTCCCCAAGTGGCCATCCTAAGGCCAGAGGGAGGGGAGGGGGGATCAGGACACAAAGAGGAACCCAGATATGAGACATCGAGGCACAGATTCCCGCTGCCGAACACGATCATCGCGTAGACCAAACTGTGCCAATAAGCCTAAGGAAAAGATGAAATCTCACCTGAGCCGTGAGTCCACCGGTGCCTTCATGAGATCAACTTGTAGGCCCCTCCGCCACTGTCTTCAGGACTGCAGCTGCACAAGACGTCAAAACGTGGCAGCAGGGATTCTCTAACGTGTTACTCTCCTCCAGAGTTACTTTGGCCATTTAGCTTAGGCCTTCTACATTTCTTTATGCATTTTGGAATCAGCTCACGCATTTTTAGGAAAATCATTTTGTTAGTCCATCGGCTTCCTGTGTCAGCTTTTCAGTGGACGGAGCTTACACATCGCAACGTAGTAGAGCCATTTAGGGAAGCACAACACTTTGAATCTCAGGTAAAATCTTTCCGTGCATTAAAGGGAAAGCTTAGAGAATTTGTCCCCACCTTTGCGTGGTGCAGCAAATACTGCTGAGAGCTCTTCGAGGGGCAGAAACTCCAGACAGAGACATGACAAAGAAAGGGAAGAGGACTGCGAGGTGCACGAGCACACAGGAGCCGTGGTGAGCGTTTCTCCTCAAGACATCAACAACCATGTCTTGGGCAGGCCAGATAGCTCAGTGGATTAAAGCACCTGCAACCAGGCGCAGGGGCCAGGGGTTCAATCCCCAGGCCTGCCGTGCCAGCTCCCCGCCCCTCAGCACAATGAGATGACAATTGAGATTGGGTGTGGAGGCATGCGCCTGTAATCCCAGCTCTTGGGAGGCTGTAAATAGGCCGATCACTACCAGTCCGATCTAGTAGTGAGACCCTGAACAGCCTGTAGACCCTTCCCTAAAAAAATACAAAAAAAAAAAAAAAATTTAAAAGATAACCACATCTCCTTGCTATTCTGCACAAATGAAAGCACAACATGCAACGAAGACACAAGGGGTCGGGCGTCGGCAGGAGTTAAACCAGAGCGCAGCTGCTACACTGCTTGGGCGATGGCTCTCTCTTGAGGTGACTTCTCCCCCCTGTTTACCTGAGTCAGGCCAGCCCGTGCATCCTCTGTGAGCTCGCCGGGACCCACTCGATACGTTAGCATCTCCTTGTATCGCCTCACTGCGCTGCGCTTTGGATCACTCTCGTGTAAACCAAGTACATTAAAATTTTCAGTAATGCCTGGGAATCTCTATCCCTTGGTGGAGCCTTCATCATTTTACACCTCAGTCATCTTAGTCACTGACAGGCAGCTTCCCTTCCGTCACTGGTCTTGCTCCTTTTCTTCATCTCGTCTTGTTGTGCTTTCTTTCTTTTCCTTTCCTTTTTCCTCTGGGTTGCTCTGATGAGCTGTCTTTCCTTCCTTTATAATTAAACACACGCTTCTTTATCTTAGGTCTATTGTAGAATACTTTAGTATTGAGCTTGCCAATATTCAATCAATATGAGATGTGACCAAAATATATGGCTCCTGTTTACATCGTAAACTTCTCGCAGTAAAAAGCACATTGCCACCAGTCGGAGGCCACATCCTCTTCCTCAGAATGGATCTGTCCCATCACCCACGTCCTTTCTGCAGCAGCCCTGGCGTCCTCTTTCTTGAGTGTCTTTCGTGGTGTTGTCACAGCTGCCTGAGGTCCCGAATCAATTCAATGTATTTATCATTTGCAGCCCTTTGCATTTTGTGGGAAGGGGCGGAAGTCACGCTGTGCCGGCTCCTGGGACCACGGTGGGGGAGGACATGGTGCCCATGCCTTTGCCAGCCCGTCTCTCTACTGGCTGGTGTGGTAGTGGCGCTCACTCTATCTTTGGTGGCATTTGTGAGGACTCATGAAAGCGGACTCGGAGACCTCGATCCAAAACAATGATGAAAGTAAAGTAAACCAGACCTACATATGGAAATATCGTATCGTCCCTGTAGTTTAAGAACTCAAAAGAAAAAAAAATAAATAAATAAAAGTTAAAAAATAAATAAAATTTGGGGGTACCTGGAATCAAACTCAGGACCTTGCCTTTTCTGCATCCTCAGCACCTATAAATTTTTTTTTTTAAGAAGAGTGACTTAAATACAAAATGCATTTGGAAGAATTAAAAAAAAAAATGCTGGGGTCACTGTGTCCGAGGCAAGCGGAAGCCCTTGGGGTGGATTCCTGCCGACGCGTCTCGCATGGCAAGGCAGCCTTTCCAAGGAGACGTTCGCTGTCTTCTCGATCACGCCTCACAGACCTAATCCCCGACCCCCCGCAATATTTGAACTCAGAGCACTCTGTGGTGGACGTGCACATGTCCGCAGGCCACCTTCTCTGCTCTTCTTCGTGCCCAAGGTCTCATCGCACCGGCCCACCTTCGGGCCGCGGCGCCCTCATCTCTGCTTCCTCTCCTCAGTCACCGGCCCTTCTTCCTCCTCGGAAGCCACGGAAGCCACGCCGGTAGGGAGCGCACATTCCAGACGGGCTTTTCTTCCCAAGAAGGTAAAGCTGGGCCCCGCTCCTCCGGCCACCCGCGTGGGTGCGGAAGTCGGGGCTCTCGCTCTGGAACGTCTGGGTCTGCCTGTCGCCCTGCCGGCTTCCAGCTCTTCGCAGACGTCTCTTCCTACGGTGTGACTTCAGCTTGTCCTGATTCGGGTGGACGGGCTGGCATACGGATCGGGACTTGACCCAGTTCTTGGGAATTCTTGACTGTCTTTTCCGCAAACGTTGCCTCTCCGTCCTCGGATGGACGTGAGACGGGTCCCTCTGTGGCTCTTCATATTGCAACAGTTGCGCAGACGATGTTTCCACGCGTGTGCAGATGGCGCCCCAGCGTGCCCTGCCTCCCTCCACGCATGCGCAGATCACGCCCATCGTGGGCCCCTCCCTCCACGCATGCGCAGATGGCGCCCCATCGTGGGGGGGCCCCCTCCCTCCACGCATGCGCAGATCACGCCCCATCGTGGGCCCCTCCCTCCACGCATGCGCGCAGATGGCGGCCCATCGTGCCCCGCCTCCCTCCCCACGTGCGCATGTCACGCCCCATCGTGGGCCCCCTCCACGCATGCGCAGATGGCCCCCCCCATCGTGCCCCGCCTCCCTCCACGCTTGCGCAG
>PVKN010002391.1:0-42876 GCA_004027915.1 Capromys pilorides | reverse complement strand
ATCTTCAGCACAGAGGTAGTAAAAAATAAAGAGTTAATGAAAGTAAGTTATCACCCTGTGGCTTAGTTTGGGAGATAGTGAGTTGGAGAGCTGGAAACAGTGACTGCTTTGAATTGCTCTGAAGTAATTGGGCAAGCATTACTGAATGCTGTGTTGCTAAACTTTTTTTTTTTTTTTTTTTTGGGGTACTGGGGATTAAACTCGGGACCTTGCATTTGCCAGGCAAGCACTTATTCTACTGAGCTATCTCCCTGGCCCTAAACTTACAATAGAGGTAAAGCAAATTAGAATTGTTATTGTGAAACCAACAATTATTGGTCATTTTAGGGCTGAAGGGAAATTTTATGAGTAAAATTTTTCTCATAAAATTTTTCTCATAGTGGTACAGGTCATAGACATAATATTAAGTGGTGACAGCTGTGTACACAAGTAACATCAGGCAAGACCTTGGACGTTTCTGTCACCCAAGAAAGCTCCATTCTAGTGTATTTCCATCCTCAACATGGTCAGTGTTCAAGAATATATCTACAAAAAAAAAAAAAAAAAAAAATCTATGGAGATGTTTTTGTTTGTGAATATAATTTCAACTCTTTTTTTAATTTGTAGGGGATAAAAGCATTCAGATGGCAGATAACAGGTAAGCCAAAGTGAGTTTTGTATTGGAATTTAAAATATAATTGGTTAAAAAAAAAAAAAAGTAGTTGATGAACAGGAGCCAGGCTATATTTCAGTAAACTTTAGAATCAAAATTCTAAAGCCTGGGGCATGCATCTGTATAATCCAGCACCTAGAGGCTGAGATTAAAGAATTGCTGAGTTCAAGGCCAGCCAGGGCTGCATAGTGAGTTCAAGGCTAATCTGAGGTAGGTGACGAGACTATCTCAATGCATTTGAGGTGTAGCTAAAGTTCTGAGTTGGTAAAGAAGTTGCTTCTGCTTCATTCAGGGTAAATGTTGTGCTTGCAGAATTTGTGTGGGAGACAGTCATTTTGCTTCTCGGGCTTTAGCTCCACCTCCTTCCCCTGGGAAAAGTCACATAAGTAACTTGATGTAGCCATCAGTGGGCAAGGGGAAGAATTTTTTGTGTATTGTTCAAGGTCAATGTTAGCTATTCATTTTCTAAAATATTTATTTTTCCTAAGGAAGATATGTCAGCACTTTCCTCATGAAAACTCTTGAGACGTGCTTTCATGGAATGCCATTGTATTTGGTGGCTGTACGACTGACTTTCAGAGGGCTGTGGGCACTTTGGGCTTTGCTTGATCACCTGAGCAGCTGATCATACAGTCTCATGTTGTTCCGTTTGGTTTAAGGGCTCGGAGGTGATATTTGAAGAAAGTGATTGTAGAAATAAGGACAAGGAGGCTTTGGCAAGTGTTGCAAATAGAACCATCAGAGCAGCCTGTGTGTTGGGCTGAAAAGGGGGTGCAGAGTTGTAAAAAAAAATATAGAAACAATACAGAATTTCACTCATCAAAAACCCTTCTGAGTAAGGTATATTAAAGAAACAAGAAGTGTCTACTTAACATGTTTGCCTTTGAAATTTTAGGATAATACTTTTAAACTCTTTTAGTTTTTCAGATGGAGTTCCTGCTGATTCTGTGGAACCTGCTAAAAATGCAAGTAACACAGGTCAGTTCTCTGAATGTGAAACAGCAGTTGAAGAGTTTGCATACAGGTTAGGGAGTCTGCTTTCTGAGATATTTATTATAGTAACAAACCAGTAAGTCATTTTGGTCCTTCAAAGAGTTAAGGATGAAAATCAGTATCGCATTTTAGAAATGTTTTTCTGATACCTATATTAGTCACCTTACATTACTGGGACAAAAGTCATTGATGTACACATGCCACCCAGGAAGCAGACATCAGGAAAAGAGCCCGGGAAAATGTATGCCCTTCCAAAGTACGAGGCCCCACCTCCTAGTGGTGGCCCATCCAGCTATGCACTAGTTGCTGGTCTAATGTCAAAATGCCTAGATGTGCTTAGCACCCACACTGTCTCGTCATCTTTCTGCATGTCTCCTCATAAAGTTGGCAGTAAAGATTGACCGTCACAATAGGAAATTCAGGTTCTATATAAAGTAAAGAGATAGTGCACCTCCTTGTATCTGGCTTCTCTCGGCCTGGGCATTAAAACACATGAACAGGTGTTTTGTTTTTTTGTTTTTTTTTTTTTTGTTTTTTTTTTTGGTCTTTTGTCTTTTGTCTTTTTTGAGACAGGATCTCACTATGCAGTTCAAAGGCTGACCTTGAGCTCACTTTTGTAGCCCAGGCTGGTCTCGAACTCACACTGATCCTCCTGCCTCAGCCTCCCAAGTGCTGGGATTACAGGCATGCGCCACCATGTCCAGCTGGCCACATGAAGAGTTTTGATCTGTGCCCTTAACATTCTTTCCTGTTTGGTTTAATGCAAATCCTGGATATGTTGTTGCATCCATAAATTCATAAATGAGATGTTTTTCATTGTTAAGAAATCTATTTCTGTATATCCCAACTATCTGAAAGAAAATAAGTTGTATATGTGTCCTTTTCCCCTAAAACAGTGTAAATCTCCTAAAAAGTGAAATGAATACTCAAAAATACAATGCTATCAGCACAACCACGAACCTTACCCTTCATATTATTATCTAATGCTATTATCTAATGTTCTTAGTTCTCTGGTTTTCTCAGTAAATCTAAGACCTATTCAACGACCATGTATTGTGATTAATTATATCTCTTTGTTCTAGCTTCATAGTCTCATTTTTACTTTTACTCCGGGCCAGTTGCCTAGAACGTCTACAGATGAGACTTGTGATCCTTTCTGTTTTTCAGTCTCTCACACTCTGGGATTAGAGGCACCATGCCCAGTCTCAATTGTCAGTGCACCCTGGAGGTGGCACCCTGCGGGTGGGGGCAGGGCAGGCTGGAAATCGGCCCCTTTGTCTGCCTGAGCAGGCACTTTAATCTGATGAGCAATCTGGCCAGTCCTCTCTGTTTTTGTGAAATATACATAAATGCAAAGTACCTGAATATAAGTCTAGTACAGAGATGTGTAAGCTGGCAGGGGGCAGGTTGGTCAGGGAGTACTTCCTGAAAGAGGTAGTATTAAGAGGAAAAGGCCATTATAGGTAGAGGAAACATAAAAGTACAGTGTGGAAGAGGTAAGATGGCCTTCCCAGGCTGAGAAGAGAGCAAGGGCACAAGAGGACAGATGCGGTTTACTTTGAGGAGCTGTCCTTGGCTTCTAGAACAGCACAGTGGAGGCTGGGCAGGGGACAGGTAATCAGAGACAGACCACCTGAGCTTGGCACAGGTAATGAATGATGTCTTCAGTCAAGAGGTCAAGATTTAACTATAGGCAAGAACCAAGTGTCTCTGGTGGTTCCTAGCTGCTTGATCAGGTGATGCATAAAGTTTATTAAATGCTTTTAAAAATAAAGTTTACTTGTTTTTAAAACATGTTTTGCTTTTTAAAGCATGTTTTAAAGAAGTTGCTGGCTATATTTATAAGTTAATGGCTAAGCAGACACATGTTAGCAATTTTTGACTCTTGGCTGTCTGTGGTAGATATATTGTAAAATATTTCTGTTCCTGTTTCTATCTCCTGATAGAAAAGCTTACAGATCAGGTGATGCAGAATCCACAAGTCCTGGCAGCTTTACAGGAACGACTTGACAATGTCTCTCACACTCCTTCCAGCTACATTGAAACGTAAGTACACTGCTGATTAGATGTGTGCCACTTTGCACAGTAATATGAAAAGAAACCACTTTTACTGCTCAGAATAAGAAATAAGTATGTTTTTTTGTTTGTTTGTTTGGGGTTTGCTTACTTGCTTGCTTACGATACTGAGGCTTGAATCCAGGGCCTGTGCACAGTTACATTCCCAGCCCTTTTTATTTTGGTGGAGTCTCCCTAATTTGCTGAATTCCTTAGGCTGGCATTTGTGATCCTCATGCATCAGCCTCCAAGAATGCTGAGATTATAGGAATGTACCTTAGCTGGCCCATCCCCCAGTGTGCTAGAGCTTGCGCCCAGCACCTCAGGGAAGTGGTCTAATAGTCACATCTTTTCTTCCCTTCCCTCCTTTTTTGAGACTTGGTCTCAGTAAGCTTCCTAGGTTGGATTTCAACTTGGAATCTTACTGCCTCAACATCGTGAGTAGCTGAGATTACAGTTACACATGACTCCACCTGGCAGATATTTTGTTTTCATTGCACAGATGTTGCCTGCAGAAAGCCAACAGGCATCCAGACAGGAGAGGCTTCCCTGTTTTTTGGCAGAGTAGTGAACAGATAAAGCTCTCCCAACTGGTGTACCGCGCCATCTGGAGGCAGCTCACAGGACTTACTAGATGACTGGAGTTTGGTGTTGTGAGCAGGCTGAGGTCAAAATGTTTTATTAGTGTAAAGGAGCACAGTACCTTATTTCCCGTCAGAATACTCTGCCAGCCGGAGATCAAGCTGAAAATGTCGCTTGTATTCTTCCTAATTTGGCTAAAAGAACTTTTGGGTCCTTTGTACACACCTCTACTTTCTGCCTTGACTGTTACCAACGCGATGCTGCCCCATTTATGCTGCATGCTGCACACCCTGGGCAATGGGACCTTGCAGGGCTCCGTGCCACTGCACTCCACCCTTGCTGCTCAGGTGCTTTGGGCTGCTCTCAGTGTGCACACTGGCCTCCTGTAGCCTCCTTGACCACAGCTGAAGCTGTAGCCTATGGCCTGCATACTGAAGGAAACAAAGCTGTCCTTGTTTTTGATATGGGATCTCACTGTGTAGCTCAGGCTGGCAGCAAACTTGCATCAATCTTTCTACTTCATCCTCTGAGTGCTGAGATTACAAGTAAGCACCACCATGCCCTGTGACAAACCTATTGTTGAGTTCCTTATTGATAAAATGTTGGGAGAAAAGAAATTGTAAAAGCCTGTCCCTTCCCATGTTTCTTAGAGCTTGGAAGCTTGGGACACAAGCTGAACTAGGGTGGAAAGCTGTCTCAATAATAGTATACCACCAAGAGAAGCTCTCACAAGGAATGAAGGTTAATGAACAAGAGGCTGAACTGATGTCAACTCCCAGTTCATAGTTCAAGTTATAAAAGACACATAGCAAGAGGGCCCTGTACTGAACTGTCAGTATCCAGAGATTGAGCTTGGAGAGGAAGAGGAGGCTGAGTTAACATTTTGTCTGTCACAGAAGTTGGCTTTCAAACTATAATCAAATCTGCATGGAAGGGTACTAATTACACACTTGGCACAAGTTCTCTCTACCGGTCCTTGCATGGCCACCTGTTGGATTTCCCTGTAGAGTAAGGAGCCGGTAATTCTTTTGCAGATGACTTTGGTGGAGCTCAGTATAGCCCTAGCTAGGACATCAGCAGAATGTTATTTTTCTGAAGAGTAGTCAAGAGACAGATCTTAATTTGATGGCAAGCTTTTATCTCTTAAATTAAAAAGAAGTCCCTGATTTGCCTGCATGAGCCTGCAACACCAACAGGTTGGTTTTTGGTTTTTGCAAGAGAGCTATGTCTTCTTGACCTGCACAGTGCTATAGCATGCCCATCCTGGGGTCTTAAGATAGTTCTTCTTGGACCCTACCTGTCTGCCTTCTGTGAAAGGGGTAAGCCAGTGTTGACCTGGCATCTGTAGTCAGGGCTAATATAATGGGAGAGGACACTGGAGGTTTTGGTATTTGTTTTTTTTTTTCACTGAGGCCTCTGGTGCTCTCAGCCCCCCTCCCCCCTTTTTTTTTATTTTATTTTAGGGAAGGGTCTACAGGGTGTTTAGGGTCTTGCTACTAGATCAGACTCATAGTGATCTGCCTGCCTGCAGCCTCCCAAGAGCTCGGATTATAGGCGGGCGCCATTATTCCTGTCTCAGCACACATGTCCTGGGGCCAGGCCCAGGGGATTGAACCCCTGGGCCCCTGCGCCTGCTTGCAGGCGCTTTAATCCACTGAGCTATTTGGGTGGCCCTAGCCTCTACAAATCTGTTTTATTTTGTTTTAGATACTTGTTAGTTTCTGGTGGCCAATTTGGTGAAGGAAAGATGACAGTTCTTAAATGTACATAATCTCATATCCTGAAATTGTACCTTGCTCTTGTTTGACAGTTTGTGTTCTTTTTTGAGGGAAATCTTTTTTTCTTTTTCTTTTTTTTGTCTTTTTGAGACCGGGTCTTGCTGTGCAGTTCAGGCTGGCCTTGAGGTTACTTTGTAGCCCAGGCTGGTCTCAACTTGCAAAATTCTTCCTGCCTCAGCCTTCCAAGTGCTAGGATTATAGGAATGTGCCACCACACCTGCCCGGCTTCTGAGTCATCTTTTCAACTTCCCTTCTAAGCCTATTCATTCTCAGTGGTTTTTAGGAGCTCTTTACAGTAAGGATATTAATCCTAGGTTAACATGTGTTAAATTTATGAGTTAAAAACATGTCCATTACTTTGTATACATAAAGATGTTTTATTTCCTGTTCCTTCTAGATTACCCAAAGCAGTCAAGAGGAGAGTTAATGCCCTGAAGCAGCTGCAGGTGAGGTGCGCACACATAGAAGCCAAGTTCTACGAAGAGGTCCATGACCTGGAGAGGAAGTATGCAGCATTGTATCAGCCTCTGTTCGACAAGGTGGGGAACACTGTTGATTCTCTTGCTTAAGGTGTTGTAATTCCACCTCTGTGTGACTCCAAGACTCATCTTTTCAGAGATGTTATGTATAAACCCATCTTAACTCTTGAGTTTCCAAATAACTTAAAATTGTGATGTTTCATGTGTTTGAACAGAGAAGAGAATTTGTCACCGGCGATGTGGAACCAACAGATGCAGAATCAGAATGGCACAGTGAAAATGAGGATGACGAAAAGTTGGCTGTAAGGGTTTTTTTTTTTTTCATTCTTTAATAAATTTAAAAATTCAGATGCATAATAAAAATTATAACTACATGAATGCACATGAATAATTTCCATCATAATCACCACACAAGTCAAGAGTGTAAGCCAGGGGTGGGGGTGGAATCACACCTGTCATCCAGCACTGAGAAGCAAGTTCAAGCCTTTTTGCTGAGGAAGCCTAGATCCTCTTTCAGTGTGAAGGTGATGGGTTTAACCGCCAGTACTACAAAGAAAAAAGGGTGTTGTCAGAAACAGAACATTCATGGTTAAAGCTTCCCAAACAATAGTAGAACCACCAGTACTACTCCAGTGTTCTTCTGTTGGGTCACAGAACGCAGCTCCTCTGTGACACTGTCTGGCATCAGATAAGGTGCTGCCAGTTCATATGGTGACTGGGGCACAGCCCCTTCTCAGTTATCCTTGTGCTGTACTATTGAAATACAGGTCAGAGGAGCCAAGAGAAATTACAGTGCCAGCAGTGGTCTTAGAGGAACTGCAGACAAATACCAAGATTAACTTTATTGGTCTATAATTGTGTGTGGGTGGGTGGGGGTGTTTGAACTGAGGTCTCATGAGTGCTGCGTAAGTCCCTACCACTGAGCTACACCGTCTACCAGTGTCACCGCAATTTAGTTTTTATCCTCTAGCATTAACTTCCAGGGGTTTTTGTTTTGAAATGTGTTAATCTTGGTAGGTATATGTGATTTGGACCTTTTAAAAATAGGTAGACCCCGTCACTGTGGGTGAGTTTAGCTGTGTGGTACTCCTTAAAACTGAAGAAGATCTGCCTTTGCTAGTTGAAAAAACCTTGTGTGACCCTTTTATCCTAGCCAACCCTGTGTGGCTAAGCAAAGCATTTGGAGTTTACTCAATTGTGTTAAGGCTTTGTCTGTGTTCTCTCTGTGTACCTTTACCTTGGGAACGTGATATTATAAGGCTGCACAGTATGAGGTAGCCTTTTCCCAAGCACTCCTCTGTCTGCGTATGTGGCTGTCTCCTGCATCCAAGTGGAACTACTTCAGGCTGGCCTCCAGCTCATGCTATAGTCCTGGCTAGTTTCAAACTTGTAATAATCCTCCTGCCTCAGCCTCCCGAGTGCTGGGATTACAGGTGTGTACCACCATGCCTGGCTTTTTTTTTTGTTTTTTTTTTTTTCTGCTTTATTTTCAAACAAGTTCTTACTTTGTAGTTAGGTTAGCCTTGAACTCACATGGTAGCCCAGACTAACCTCACTCACAGTGATCCTTCTGCCTCAGCCTCCTCAGTGCTGGCATTACAAGCCCGTTCCACCATGCTGCCTTGTTAAATTTTACTTATTTATTTATTTTTATTTAATTTTGTGGTGTTTGGACTAAAACCCAGAGCTTTGAGCACAGAGGTCAAATGTATTTGTCCTTGAAGTGAATTTTTCCATTTGAACAATAATGGATGTGATCACATGTGTAGGCTGGTATGAGTTCTCCTCATCCAAGAACCGGCAGCTCACCATTTTAGCACTGGATAGCTTTTTCCAAGTCTGGTAACATTTTTCCATTTATTTAGCTGTTTCTACTTGACGTAAGATTTTACCTTGTGGCTTAGAGGTGCTGCCTCATCTCTTAAGAAGAATGGTCTTTGTGTAGAACCCTGAAATTAGATTCTCTGTTAAGCCTTTGAACAATTTGTAAAATTTCTTTCTTTGTGATAACTTTTATTTTGCATGTTTATTTTGTAGGGAGACATGAAAAGTAAAATAGTTATAGCAGAAAAAGAAGAAGCAGCAGCTGAAGAGCTAAATCCCAAAGGAATCCCAGAGTTCTGGTTTACCATTTTTAGAAACGTGGATATGCTCAGTGAGCTAGTGCAGGTGAGTGGACCACTGCCTGGGAGACTTCCTGGCAGTCCTGTGAAGTGATTTCCTTCACCTGCTTACCCTGATTCTGAGAGACCTTTGGATGCTGAAAGTGCTTTCTATGAGTAGGTACTTGGGTAACTGTTCTGGTCTCCAAGTGAGAGATTTGGGGTGGAGGGGCTCCCGGTCTTCTGTAGTTCTTGAGACAGGGCTGGCATGAGCCAGAGCCTGAGAGATTCCCGCTGTCCCCCGTAGAAGCCTCCCACTTCCCCCAGAGCAATCTTCTCGGGTTCATCCCTGTTCTGACTTCCTGTGGTGTAAGCATCAAGGAGCCGGAGGATGGGGCCAGGGCAGGAGTCCCTTTGGAGGAGAGGAGCTCTGGACTGTGCGTGCACATGTGCACAACTTGGTGTAGCTTTGAAGTGGACTCTTGTCCAGCCTTGCTTGAGGCATGAAAATATAACAAGTTGCAAGTATTTTCTAACCATTTCCCTTAAAAGGTTCTAAAGAAAAATCACCAACCTTTCTTGTCTACTTTTCTATAATGAGATAACCAAATGAATGGTGATGCTCAACTCTTCTGAAAAGAAATATAGTTACTGTTTCTAGGAGACAAAGGCAGGTCCTTCCCAGTGTCATCCATTAATGTGCTCATTGGGCTTTCATTGCTACAGTTATGAAGATGCCTATGTCTGCTCTCAGGCTTGCCTTGACAGCTCTTGTTTTTTTTTTTTTTTTTTTTTTTTTGCAGTACCAGGGATTGAACCCAGGACGTTGTGCTGGCAGGGCAAGCACTTATTCTACTGAGCTACCTCCCTGGCCCCGACAGCTACTGTTCTGAGCCTTTGTTTGCATGGTGCTTTTACCACAGCCCAGCTGCTATCCCTTGGAAATAGCTATATTGTGATTTTTACAGAGTTTAACAAATACTTTTTTAATCGTTCACATTGGGACCAGGGAGATAGCTCAGGGGTACAAGTGCCTGCCTGACAAGTGCAAGGTCCTGAGTTCAATCCCTCCCCCCCCCCCAAACAAAAACAGAAGTTTACCACACTGTTCTCTGTGCTCCCTCTCTTGCTTATCCTCCATCCTAAACTGAAACTTTGGGAATGGAAAGAGTGGCAGCACATCTCCCAATCCAGGGAGGCACCTAAGTAGAACAACCTTGTTTTTTAGGGTCTGATTTGCGTGCGTGTGTGTGTGTGTGTGTGTGTGTGTGTGTGTGTAAATGGGATTAGATTACTGTGTGCTAGATAGTCGTTGCCAAAATTCAGTCTTAGAGAGCTATATCTTCCCTTCACTATAAAGATTCACCTAAATAGTTTAAAATGATACATCGTTGCTGCCTCCACTGGCACCAAAGTCAGTTTTTGTGTGTTGCTGAGGATGGAATCCATGGCCTTGAGTATGATCGGCACGCACGCTACCACTGAACCGCACCCCTAGTGCTTGAGGTTCTTAGAAGCTCTTTGTCTGAGCCTGGTGTACCCCATGACGGGGGAGCAGAACCTCCTAGTGTAGGTCTTCTGAGACTTTATGGTGTGGGCTACTTGTAAAATCAGTTGTGGGTCTTGAGTTGCCCTGCAAATGTGCTTTCTTACATGTGCTGGGTCT
Organism: Capromys pilorides; assembly: GCA_004027915.1. NCBI lineage: Eukaryota > Metazoa > Chordata > Mammalia > Rodentia > Capromyidae > Capromys > Capromys pilorides. Next base: position 32,569 of record PVKN010002391.1, on the reverse strand, counting down.
TAAAACCCACACTCTAGGCAGGGACATGCTTTGTAGTGAAGAGAAGTTATAGAGATGAGATCTTCAGTGTGAGTGGGATGACTGGGTTAGATGACTGGCTCCTGTTGGCTCAGTGTGGCTACCCAGCCAGCTGTCTGGCAGCTTAGGTGGGAAGAGGCTTCTCATGAATATTACTACCTTTTGAGAGCCATGTTATAGGTCATCATACTTCAGTGGAGAGTGTCTTTGCATTTTCTCCACACTTACTACTGTCAGTGCTTTATTTAAGCCATGAAGTGTGTGTGTGTGTGTGTGTTGTGTTGTGTTTTAGGGACAGGTCTACAGGGTGTTTAGGATCTCACTGCTAGATTGGACTTGTAGTGAACCGCTTGTTTATAGCCTCCCAAGAGCTGGGATTACAGGCTGTGCCACCATGCCCAGTCTCAGTTGCTGTCTGAGCACATCCCAGGGAAAGGGCTGGCATGGCACATAGAACCCCTGGCCCCTGTGCTTCCTAGGAGCTTTAATCCACTGAGCTATTTGGCCAGCCCCATGAATTGATTTTGTTGGGATTAATATTGTCATCTGCACTGTTTTTAGCCTGATAGTTGGTAATAGGAAGTAGTAAATCCCAAAGATGAAATTGACTTGTGACTTTTAAGTTCCTTACTTGGGGATAGTCATAATTAATTCCTACAAGTAGAAATGTGAAAATTGAAAATGTGAAAATTGGAAATGTGAAGATTTTATAGTTTGTGTTTCTGAAATGCATATGATATCTGATTTGTGGGCATCAAATTATACCGTGTAAAGCTGCCAGCCCACAAAGTACCCGACTGGCTAGGGAAACTTAAGAAAGAAGCGATAGTTTCATACATTTGAGGATAGTAACCGGATGCTGCTACTTGGACTAGAAGAGATTTAAGTGTCCTTGGACTGTGTACTCAAGGAAGCCATACCAGTGCAAACATTCATTCTGAAGGCTGATTTGGTGACGCACACTGTGATCTCAGCATTCTGGAAGGCAGAGGTAAAGGATTGCAAGTTGGAACCGAGCCCAAGTGGCTTACCGAGATTTCGTCTCAAAATAGTGGTGATGTAACCCAGTTCAAAGTCCCTGTGTTTTCTTGTACTGCAAAACAAAAAACAAAAACTTAGGTTGGCAGTTGAGCTTGGCATTTCTAGCAGGTAGGGCAGTGTGCATGGCATAGACAGTGCCACCTGGTCTTGATATAGAGGCTATGATTGCTCTTGCTAGAATGGCTTCCTTTCAAAACTAGCTTGGAGATGAGTTGTTTTGTTTTTGTTTAGAGGTTGCTGGGTGTCTCTTTGCTTTGGCTGGTTTTCTTTCTATAATGTCAGAAGAACTTAAAATTTGGAAGTCTGCAATTATCAGGCCCTAAAGACTTAATAGAACCTTTCAAAATCGTGGACTCAGTGCTAGACTTCAGTAGTAAAAAAATGTTTCCATTGTCATAAAGTACCTGTCACTAGTGTGTGGTCACATGTCTTAAGAGTTTGTTTTTTACTTTATCTGTTGTGGACTCTTGGAATGATAGATAAAGTCTTGTTTTAAGCAGACAGTTATGTATAGGAGTTGTTGTAAGCTCTCGCAAGTGATAAACATTATGAGTCTTCTTGGAGGAGCGACTGGGCTAGGGATTTGGGGTATTATTGCCACAAGTGGGAGAATGCCACGAAGGCAAGTGGCATCTGATTTCTGGGCTCTGTGTCTTTCAGTATGCTGAGTGTCAGCTGTCTGGATAATGGTACTTCTGTTCCCTATATGCCTTGACTGCAGAAGAGTTGTGAGGATGCTTCTATTGGATGCAGATGGGCAGCTTTCAGAGGTGCTACCCTGTTGCTGGCATTGCTGGTTATGGTTATCCCAGGCCAAAAAGAAAGGGTGGTCAGCCATGGTGTCACATGCTTCAGTTCTACCACTTGGGAGGCTCAGGCAGGAGTATTGCCATAAGTTCAAATCCAGCCTGGGCTATATAGTGACTTCAGGGCCAGTCTGTATGTAATGAAGCCCCATCTCAAGAAAAATACTCTCGTGAAAGTGTTTCTTGGCTCAGCTAACCATCCAAAGACACATAGTCTAAATGAATAAATTTGAGTTGTTTTCCTGAAGTTTTTACTTGATGAGAACAGAATTTCAATAGGGCAGATTTTCTAACATCTGTGAGTATACACCTGATATGAGATGTGAATTGTTTTCTTAAAACCCGTTAGAATATATTTATTTTTTATTAGGAATATGATGAGCCAATCCTGAAACATCTGCAAGATATTAAAGTGAAATTTTCAGACCCTGGACAGCCTATGGTGAGTACCACCCTGAGCTCCTGATTAGCTAAGGGACCAGAAGCCGTGGCAAGAAATCTAAACCCTGTTGCTCCTGGGAAGCTTTGAGTGAGACTGCTTGCTGGGATTCAGGCTTTATCTCATGTATCTCTGTGCCTCATTCAGTTCTGTGGTTGGGAGTCTGAGCTAAACATTTGAACAAGTAACAACACACAGTGTTCTACCCCAAGGCCATGGAACAGAAAAAGATGGGAGGTACATCTGCAAGTGTAAGCAGCACTTACAGAAGTCTGGAAAGACGGAGGAAAGAAATCCGCAAGGGTGTAGGCTAAAAATAATGTCAGGTAACACGTCTCCAAAATGATTTTACAAGTATGGCTATTGAAGTGGGTTTGCCTGGCAGTTAGGAAGTCATCCAGCCTTTCCTCTGTCAGTCTTGGTGGCAGGCCTTGGCCTACCTGTTCCTCTCAGTGAGCATTGTTCATAACCTGACAGCCTGTGTATGTCTGATAGGTTCCACTCCAGTGCTTTGAGAACTAGTGACACATGACTGACCAATAGCTTTCAGTATCAGGTCTTGGGGGCATCTACTGTGTAAGTATCAGTGGCTCAGCGATCTTGGGAGTTGGGGACCTGGGCATGTTTTCTTCCCTGTGCCTCTCAGAGTGCAGAGCCTAGAGCAAAACCTACACAGAGAAAGAGCTGCCCTTCTGGTTGCGTGGCCTACCATACTACCTTATCCAGACTCAGTTGGCAGGTTTTTTCTTCCCTTGAAGTCATTCTTTTTCTCCTTCCTCTTTCACCGACACACATTTGATGATTTCCTAGGTCTGTTTTCTTCCTTTCTCAACTCATCATGTCTTCTGTCTCACTAGATCCTAGTGTGGTGGTCTGTTGTCTGTCTCCTTATCTGTTTCCTCCTATTTGTCCCATTATAAAACCCACATGTGCTTATTACACAGTATGTAGAAAATAGGCAAGTATAGAAAATATTACACAAGTTACCATCTTTTAAAAATAACTTCTCACAGCTTGCTGAATTTCTCCATGACCTGTTTCTTTATAAGTTATTACATTTAAGAAAGAAGTATAAACAAACCCACCCTCTGTCTACTCCCTCCAGAGGCCACCTGCCTATACACCTAGCATGTAGGATTCATGTTGCACAGGCCTGGCTGGGGAGGCACTTGGAACCATGGGAGTCAGCTGTACATGGTTTCCTTAACATTCCTCAGGTATTCCACTGTCTCCCATTCTGATCATTGCATTAGATAGCACTCTTCTACCTATTTCATATCTAGATTGTTAGTATTTTCCCAGTTTAAATTTTTTTTATGACTGGATCAACAGTGGTGAATGGTTAGGAGAACATGTAATGGTTCCACTTACATTTCAGCTAGTGAAAGTTGATTTTTGTTTTGTTTTGTTTTGTTTTTTTACTTTTTAGCGAAGTTTTTTCATTTGAAGTAATTGCAAAACCTAGAGCAAAAGCTGAAGTGACTGTAGAAAATGCCCATCTGATGCCCTTTTCCCAGACCCACATGTTGATAGGCTGTGACCACCTAGGTGTTATTCTCCTGCACCTAGATGTAGAAGGAGACCTACATCCTTGTGTTAGCATGAAGGCTGAGTTTCCATTCTGTTAGTGAGAAGGATTTTTTGGGCAGCTTAGGCTGTCTTAAGGGCAGGACTGATGCTGTTGTGGAGCTAGGGATTGAACCGTGGTCCCCCTGTTCCTGACTGAGTTTGCCCAAGCAGGCGCTTTAAACAACTGAGCTAACCTGCAAGCTCCCTCTTCTGCTACTGAGATTGGGCCTATGTAGCCTACTGACAGAGTAGTAGGCTGTATAGGGTTGTGAGTAAGGCAGCCTTACCCTTGGGTCGATTCTTGGGCAGGTGGTTAAGCAGGTCCTTCAGTTTTCCCCAGCTGCATTTGAATGACTTGGCTAAGTGAAAGCAGAGGGGAAGGAAAAAAAGAAAGTATGAAGAGGTGTGCTTTAAAGAAATATAGTAAAAGGAACTAGAAAGGAGAAAATAAGTAATTTTGCCTATTTGAAAGTAAGGAATGGTGAAAGATCAGGCATGATGATGCGTTTGTGGTCCCACCTCACCCAGACTGCTGTCCATACAGCCTTGCCTTAAGCACCTCTGCAGGCCACCGCCCAAGCTCCCATCCTGCCTCTCTTGCTCTCCCCCTGGGTTGCTTATAACCAGTGCAGGCTCAGGAGGGTTTCTTAGCCAAGTTTGAATTTGTAAGCTCCTGCCATCTGCTCCAGAGAGGCACAGAAGCTGCTGTCCAGGGTCTCTGATGGGGACCCTTTTAGAGCTTTCAGTGATATAGCCTGCTATGGCATGTATGCCATAGGTTCACAACTTGACCGAAGGCCTCCTGGCTCCCTTTTTTCCACCCTTTCCTTGAGAGTTCTTTTTTCACTTCCTCTTGGAGAGGTGGTGTTAAAGTGTGTGCATATGTATAGATTTATTTTGAGTCTGCCCCCCCAGTAGTTTTATCATTACAATGGTCTGGCTAGCCTTGGCCTAGACCAGGTTGTGTTCTACATACTGGTGTAGATGGACCCTGAAGACAGTTGATACAGAGGCAGAACGTTGTTCTTTGCATCAGTAAGATGAGGATCCCAGAGCATGGAGATGGTGAGACAGTCCCTAGAATCACACAGCACCTACAGGCACAGATGAGATCTGGCTTCAGTCTGTAGTCTTTATGAGTTACCCATAAATAACTGAGATTCTTTTCCCTTTTCTCTTCATAAACAGTCTGTGGTGAGAATCTGCCTGTATTGACACATCTATCCAGCTTTCTCAGGTTCTTCACTTGAATTACTAGGCCAGGGAATACACTGTTATTTTATTAATTTTTATATTGCCACATTGTCTTTTGTAGATCTGTTTATGGTATATGAGCATTACCAGTATCCCACAGCGCTAGCCAGCCCTACTTAGTATTTTTATACATTTTTGCCCCTGAAGTAGGCCTTGTGTTTCGTTTTTTGTTTGCGTGATGTGTGTGCTTTCTTTTGCTGGCCATTGGTCTCTCTCATCTGCTGCTGCTTTCCGTACACGTTCTTCGTCCTCTTTCCCAGTGTCCCCATGTCTTGCTTACCTCTGCAGAGATCTTTACTTTGCAGTAAAGGATGCTCTTTGCCCTTGGGGAGCTCTGTCCTTCCTCCTACCTCCTATGTGGAATCTCAGCTTCCACTTTGTGACACAAAGTACACCTACATTTTTGCCAGCTGTGGGGACTGGGACCAAGAGGGAAAGGGAATGGGCTGAACTGTGCATTCAGATTTCCATAAAGGCCCCTGTGGCCTATGATATTACTTATCTAGATTACTTTTAGATTTTAAGTGGTCCTTACTTTCATTTTCTGCTTTCAGTCTTTTGTGTTAGAGTTCTACTTTGAACCCAATGACTACTTTACCAATCCAGTCCTGACAAAAACATACAAGATGAAGTCAGAGCCAGACAAGGCTGACCCCTTTTCCTTTGAAGGTCCTGAGATTGTGGACTGCGATGGGTAAGAAAACATCTTTCTGGCTTCTAATAAATAAAATAAAAGCAGAAAATGATTTGGGAATTTTAAAGTAAAAAAGTTAGGAAACAGAAATATAGTCCAGCAAAGATTTCAGTGCAGTAGGCTTTCAAGTTGGTCATACATAGTGCAGATATGATAACCAAAGCTAGAAGATGAAACTTGTTCAGATGTGCATATTTGGGCTGGTGCTCTGTTCCTAGCTGAGGGAGGTATTAGGGTCTCTCAACACTGTAGATTAAAATTCTCAAGTGCAAGTAACATTTGTGGAATGAATGCAGGTCAGTATTGGTCAGGTGATGGTTTTGAAAATTGGCAGCATACATGCTGCTTGGCTCACTTTGATTTCAGTCTCTGTAGACCACCCAAGGTGAAAATTTAGCTTAGAATTAATTCTTACTGGGTTCAATTTTGAGAAATCGTTTATCCTTGAATTAAAAACAGTCTCAGCAAGATGGCTCAGCGGTCTAAAGCTCCTGCTTAGGCAAGCTCAGGCAACTGTAGGGACTGCGGTTCGATCCCCTGCACCGTCTATCCCCAGCACCACATGCTGCTCCAGCCCCACCCCCAGGGCAGGCTGAGCCAGCCATAACATACATAAATAAATAAAGTTTAATAATTACAAAAAAAAAATGTCATTCATATTAGGGTTATAGTTCAATAATAGAGTACTTGGATGGCATTTTCTAGGCCTTAAAGTTTCTTCCCCAGCACTACAAAACAAAACTTCAGTCCATTAGGACCAATTATTTATTGTTGCAAATCTCAGCATATAAGTATTATGAGACTTTCATTCAAATCTCACTAGATTTGAATGGCTGGAGGAATGTAACATCATTTCTCAGGACCAAGTCATCACATGATAAAGGACTTCTTCAAGTGTTCTTTAGCAGACATCATTCAGCTTCTGCCAGGGGTCACAGGTGTCCAGGGTGACAGAAACAGGTATCCTGGATGCTGTTCGTTATTAGCACTGTATGGTCCCCTGTTGTCTCACTCACTTAGTTGACTTGAGGATTCAGGTACATGGGTGAGTAGCTCCATGATACTCTGTTCTCAAGGACAGCGTGTGACAAGTTCTTGTGCTTTGTGCAGATTTGGTGGGGCCTTGTCACAGAAAACGTACTTCGGAGTCTTTGGAACTTCTGGGAAAATAATGGCATATTATTTCAGAAGTTCAAGGCTTGAGGCAGCCAACACACCAAGAATGATAGAGGATCCATCCGTTTCCTACTTGCTACTCTTCAGATGCACTTCAGAGGTCTTGTAATAGTTGGTCAAATTGGTTTTCTTGTATTTTCCAGGTTAAACATAGAAGTATAGACCGATTTTTGTATGCATTATAATTGGTTTTTCTGTTGGAGTATGTGTCCATAAGTGCTGTCTTGTCCCTATAGGTGTACTATTGACTGGAAGAAAGGAAAAAATGTTACAGTAAAAACCATCAAGAAAAAACAGAAACATAAGGGTCGGGGCACTGTTAGAACAATTACTAAACAAGTGCCCAATGAGTCATTTTTCAACTTTTTCAACCCACTGAAAGGTAAGTTAGTTGGGTCATTTATTAATGCACAAGTGTGAAAAAGTTTTGTTGCCTTGTTGCATTGCTAGCTTTGTCCAATCCTGGCTTTTAAGGGGGAAAATGATGGCTGCATCAGGCTGTTGTGTTAATGCATGGGCAAGCTCTGTAGGCAGGGCAATGGGACTGGAGGAACTGGGTCATCATCCTTGTCATGAAAGGGTAGGAAGTCTTTACTTCCTTTCTCCTGGCTGCTGCCCGCAATGGAGTCCGGGCATGGTGGCACGCCTGTAATCGCAGCACTTGGGAGGCAAGAAACAGGAGGATCACTGTGGGAGGCAAGAAACAGGAGGATCACTGTAAGTCAGAGTTGCATAGTGAGACTGCGCAAAAAAGAAAAGAAAATAGCCACCACAGTAAAAAACCTGGCCTGAGACAAAGCACAATTCAGACATTTGGTCCCACGAACAGAGTTGCTAGAAGCTTCATACTGAACTCACCACTGGTAGTGGGAGTATGCATGTCTTTACTTCAAATTATGTTGTCATGAAAAATTAAAAAATGTCGTATGTATCCGTTATCCATGTTTTAGCATTCCCAAGTGATCTGGCTATACAGCCTCTCATGATTAGAGAATTATCTTGTAACTTTGAAAAATACTTTCAAGTGGACTGCAAGTGAACTGGGCATTGTGGCACTCTCCTGTAATCCCAGGAGGTGGACAACTGAGGCAGGAGGATTGCTGCAAATCTGAGATCAGCTTGGGCTACAGTGAGACCCTGTGTTAACGCTCCCCACCAAAACCTGGTGTTCTATAGAATTGTATAAAGACAGAGATAGAGAGTGAGAGATAGAGGGACAGACAGACAGACACTAACAAGAAAAGGGGGTTTGATGGGGGTGACTCAGGTTTTGCCTCAGTGACCAGCCACAGCCTGGAAGAGAACCTAGAGAGTGCCCACTGGCTGGGTTGCACAGCATACACAACACAGCTATAAGGGGTGGGGTTGGGGTCAGCTGAGGAAGCAGCATAGAGTGCTGCCTTCCGGTTTGTTTTGTTTTTTTTAAGTGAAGTTGCACTGAGAGCAGGACAGCGCAGCAGGCAGGGCCAGGAATCAAACCCTGACCCCTGTGCTTCCCTAAGCAAGCGCTATACTGAGCTATACTGCCTGCCCTGCTATTTTCTTTTTTGTATTTGCACTTTTACCTAAGAGTTTACGTGCAAGAACAATCAGAAGTTTCATGCTCACATTTTCCTCTGTGAGGAAATTCCTTTCAAAGCCTCACATTGAGTATATTGGAGGTTATCTGTGTTAAGTTCCTATGAAGTAGAAAAGCTTTTAATCCTGAAGTCAGTGTATCCAAGTTGTTATTGATTGTTTTTGGTGGGCATTCACACTTCCGTACATCCTAGCCCTCAGGTTGGCCTCAAGCTTCTATCCTGCCTCAGTCTTCCTAGGGTGCTGAAATTACAGGTTTGTACCATCAACTGCCAGGTCAAGTTTACTTAAAATTGGTTTTAAAATAGCTTTTGAGGGTAGGCGAGAAGGTTCAGCGATCTAAAGTGCCTGTTTAGGAAAGCTTAGGCAACTGCAGAGACCATGGTCCGATCCCCAGCACCACATACAGCGCCAGCCCTACCCCCAGGGCGGGCTGAATAAGCCATAATAAAAAAAAAAAAAAATTTTTTTTTTTTTTACTAAGAATGGAGTTGATAAATAAACTTGGAAGTTTGGGGGTAATTTTTTTTGTGTGTGGAAGGTTGAGCCTGTCCTAGGGATGGGGCTGGCACAGCATGTGGTGCTAGGGATTGAACTGTGATCCCTGCGTTTGCCTAAGCAAGCTAGGCAAGTTTAGTCCCCTAAGCTATCTCACTGGCCCTTGGGAGTAATTTTTGATATCTAAAATTGTTTTATGGTGATAATTGCCTGGATGTAAAATTAATTTACCAAATTGTTAGTCTGCATTTGCAGTGGATTTATGGTATGTTAATTGTGCCTCAATAAAGTTGTTTTTATAACAAGCAGATTAATACAATAAGTTCAAGTTCGAGTGCTAGGAATTAGAAGGGAGGGTGTGGGGAAGGAGGCAGCAGGCAGACTAGAAAAGCAAAATTGATGACTTGTTTTAAAATGAAGAAAACCTTAGGTAGCTGGCCCAGCTACCTATCTTGTCTTTAAATCAACAATCCAGTTTAGAAACCACCTGCTGATACTCCTTGTGCTCCAGGGAGAAGGTGGCCCAGCTTCTAAACCTGTACTTTGCCCACATGGAATGTGCATCTTGTGGGTAGTATCCACACTAAACCACCATGTCACCATACTGAGCAGGCCTGGCGCTTAAAGTTAAGACCCAGTACACAGCTTTTCAGCCACAAGTCTGAATTGGGTATCATGTGACAGCTGTCAGCTCGGCGTGATGGAGTGTGGTTAGACGTCCCCGTTGCTCCTGTCCTGCCTGGTTCAGTGTCAGCACCACAGTCTGCATGGTCTTGTGTGTGTTGACTACCTCTGCAACACCTTGGAGAGGATGTGTGCCATTGCGTATGGACATCAGCAAACACCTCAGCAAGAGCGAGTGCGTCCCTCCAAGACAGGCCTCGGTGTGCATCTAGCAGCACTCCAGCAGTACTCTGGGCACACAAGCTTGAGGTTTTCTGTATCAGTACCCATACCACAGTAGTTCCGCAGCTGGCAAATGTCCCTTCTGTAGTATTACGCGCCCAGTGTGGGGATGCTGAGGACTTTCTTTAGCCATCACAGATTTCTAAATCTTTGTTTTCCTTAGTTGGATCTGTAAGAAACATGGTATCTCATCACTTTCTTCATTGCTGGGACAAAGTGCCCAATGCATGCAGCTTAAAAAAGGAGAGAGCAATTTTGGCTCACATTGTAGGTCTAGCTGGCCAGTTCTGAGGCAGGAAGCCATGGTCAAAATGTCTGGCTGAGGAACACTGTTTACTTCATGGTGGCAGAAAAGCAGAAAGTAAAAGAAGGAGTGTGTCAGAGAGGGAGATAGGCCCTTGCAGTGATCCCAAGCTTCTGCTCAGGCCCTGCCTCCCACACCTGCCAGCTACAGCATCCCCAGTAATCCAGTCACCTTCATAACATTGTGGTGTGGGGGGGATGCATTTTATGTCCAAACTACATCACATCTAAGCTAGGCATGATGGGATGTACCTATAATCTCACCAGTTTGGGAAATAAGTGGGTAGATGAGTTTAGGGCTAGTAGCCTGGGTAGCACAGCAAGATTCCATTGCAAAAGCAAAACCACAGCTGGATAAGCAGCCCCTGCATGGTCCAGGTAGAGACAGAACATCAGTTTTAGTATTCATGATAGAGGAGCTTACAAAATCATCCGTGAAGAGGTGCAGATATTAAGTGATATCTGACCAAACTCTCGGGTTGTGAAATGTCCCATTTTGTGCTGGCTAAGCTGCTTTGTATCTTCTTAATTTTTCTGGTTGTCAGTGTAATGTAGATGTTTTGTCTTTTCTTTTTTCTAGCCTCTGGGGATGGCGAATCACTGGTAAGATCTGTGTTGTCGTCTTGTCTCGTTGAAGTCTCTTTATTTCCTGAGTAGGCACCTGTTCTTTTAATCCCTTTCTGCTTCTTGGGGTTCACATGAAGTCAGTACACCTTGAGGTGGGGTGTGTTATAGGTGGGCTTCAGGAGCAAGTAGGTGGAGGAGCTGCAGGCCTGCACTCCCTACTTGCTTTGCCATTTTACTTTTGAGTTACCTTGAAGATGGTTAAGATGCTCTTACTTAGGTGGCTGAGTATTTGGTGACTGCTACCCACTAATGACAGATTTTTTTGTTTTGGTAGTACCAGGGATCAAACTGGGGACCTTGTGCTTTCCAGGCAGGTCCCTGCTAGGATATTGTTGTTGAAAGTCCAGTAAATCAGAAGTAAGGAGTTAGTCTTGGGTGAAAGGGTTGAGTGAATGAGTTTATCTCAGTGAATGAAGTGAGCTAACATTTTTGTTTTTCCCTCAGGATGAAGATTCTGAATTCACGTTAGCCTCAGATTTTGAAATTGGACACTTTTTCCGTGAGCGAATAGTGCCTCGGGCTGTGCTCTACTTCACTGGAGAGGCCATAGAGGATGATGACAATGTATGTGGCTCGGACACTGACAAGCTACCCCTTCACGCTTCCCTCTGTGGGTAAAAGGAAGCCCTGAAGAGTGGCCTGGGAAACCCCAAAGCCTAAGATTTGTGTTGTATTATCAACCAGATATGTGATCCCTGCTAAGGGAGGAAACAGACTAGGAAGAAGAGAATCTTAGGGGCAGGTATCTGTGAGGCATTTACTTCCTAGTCATGTGGCAAGCCACTAAGTCCCTAGAAGACCCTGAGCGTGTGCTGTGTCTTTAGAAAGCTTTAAAGTGTTGGAGAACTGGTGAGATGAAATCTTTGGCCATGCCAAACAGTTATTGACAGTAAATACATGATGGTCTGGGACACAGCAAACCCAAGGAATAGACCGCTGTCCCACAAGACAAGCCCTGAGCATTGCTTAGCAAACACTTGCCTATTTCAGCTGAGACTGAGACAGGTCCCCAACATGGCAAAGGACTGTATTTGTGTTGTCTTGAATTACCAATAAGTGAAAATAGTTGTTGGTAGCCTAGTGCTCTCGTTTTTGCCACTCTTGTTTGCCTTCTAGGTGCACTTTCTGATGAATCTGCTAGGGCTTATAGACCAGTGGAGCTTGGGTGAGGTCTTGGAGCCTGGATCCTTGAGGCAGCAGCAGTGTACTTCTTCTCACACCCCTGGTGTGCTGATGCTCCCTAAGCAGCAGTATGCAGGCAGTTTGGCATCAGCTGAGAAGTCTTAGATCATCTTTTGACTTCCAGAATTTGCTTGTTTGTCAGGCTATGGTGGTGGTGGTTTCAGGACTTAGGGACACAGCAGTTAGGAGTCTTTGAAGCAATAGGATTATCATAAAGACTTGGGTTTTAGGACACACTGTTAATGTAATTCTATACCAGTTCTTCACAGTAGCAATTTCTTTGGACATGGAAGTGTCCTTCCTGCTCTTATCCAGTGTAGTGGACTGACCACATGTGCCTCTTGATGACTAAGGAGCTAATGTTTGGGTTAATTTTGTGCAAATAGCCTGCCAAGGGCCAGAGGTCATCCCCAGTGCTCATTAGAATCTTGCCCACAGGCTAGGTTTCTGCAGATGCTCTTGATCATACACCTGCCAACTTCAAAGGTCCATGTAGGCGGCAGGGCCAGTTACTCATTTAGAGCACAGACAGTATCAGGATGTTGTCCTTAGGTGATGTAGTTGGCCACCTGTGCACTCAAGTGTATGCACTGCCAGTGAGCCTTGTGGTCTAGAGGTGACAGGTAGCAACTCATACTACTACATAGGTCCTCATTCTGTTTCTTCTGTGGTCTCCCTAAGCCTCAGTGTCCTTGTCTATAAAATGGTACTAATGGCAGTGGCTATACTTGTCAGGCACTTGGAATAGCTGCTGGTACAGAGTATTGCTAAGTGTTCATATACAAAGCATTTCAGTAATGTTAGGTGAATCATAAACTGAAACTAGAAGGCTGTTGGAGGAGGAAGAGATTGTGGGCACCCTACTGCTGGATTCCTGTGTGCTCTGCCTAGATGGGAGGCACAGTTGTGAGACGCTCCTCCCACAGAATCTTCAACAGATGGGTGAAATGCAAGAGTTGAACCTTAGGAAATTTGTGCTGGGAGCTACTTTGGATCTACCTGAAAAGTCTTAAGACTTAATTTTGTCCCTCAGAGGCCTCTGAGGTTATGTTGAGAAGGTGCTGCCCTACTAGTACGCGCAGGTCTTACCCTGGTTGCTGGAAGGGATTCAGGATCTGGGTGCCACTTACGGTTCTGGATCATATGAGGATGGCAGCATAACCTTTTGGAATGTGAATCTGAATCTGACTGGTGAAATGTTAGAGGAAAATTTGATTCAAGACCAACAGGCTATAATGTCGGGGTATACTTTGAGCACTTCAGTTGTGACTTGTGGTTGTCTTTTTGAGACAGGGTGTCACTATGATGTTTAGGTTGGCCTTGAACTCACTTTGTAGCCCAAGCTGATCTCACACTCACGGCTATCTTCCTGCCTCAGCCTCCTGAGTGCTGGGATTACAGATGTGCACCCCCACACCCAGCCTGTGACTTGTGTGAAAGATTGAACACCAAGTTTTAATTATGTTATTTAATAAAAGTATTTTTCTCCCTTATGTGGATACAGAATGTTACTAAAATTCCCATGTGTAATAAAATTATGCCACTTGTTTATTTAGGTCAGCCTTGTAGAAAATCAAGAAAAAACTCATCATCTTGCATGTAAATTTTAATGCCCCGTTTCCCTCTGAAGGCACCAATGTGAGTGGAGTCATAGGGTCTGCTTCATGACTGGGTCCGCCATGCCCTGGCTTCTTTAGTGCTTTTCCCCATTCTCCTTACTTCAGTGACTTTGCATTTGCATCTTGTGAAAGGCAGAGCCCATGAGCACTTGGCCCCTTAGCCAGACACTGCAGCATCACGGCCTTCAGGTACCTGGGTGGTGCCTGCACTGCCTCTGCCCAGCTGGCAGAAGCTGGACTTCTGCTGCCTTTAGCCAGGCCTGTAAGGGCACTTGATGCTGGCACCTGGGGCAGGCTACCAGTATGGTTCTATAAAACCTAAAAACATATCCCTGGTTTTTCCCCTCTCCAGTTTGAAGAAGGCGAAGAAGGAGAAGAGGAGGTAAGAAACAGGTTACCTGGCGCGTCTGTCTTTCTGTCTCGTGTCCCTGGCTTTCTCTGAGGTCATGAGATCAACCACATTACGTCCTTCTGTGTGAAGCCACCATTGGCTTTCCGCACTGCTCAAGTAAGAGAGTGTATGGAACAAAGTGCAGCAGCGCCTTGGCTTCCGGCCTTACATTTGGTTTATAAAAATGCACTTTGGAGAATGATTGCATAATCTACCTACTTGTCAAAGATTCATTTAGGGTTATCTTAAGAGCAAAAAGATACCTGGGAGTAATTGTGTATCCAAAGCCAGCAACTTAGTTAATGGTGTGTAGCAGCAGTTAGCTTCCTTCTAAAGCAAAGAATTATTGTCCTATAGTTATGGGTAGTAAACTCTCCAAGAAGTCCAGCCGTGAGTCTTTCCAGCTAATTCATGATTCTTCTAATACAGGAATTGGAAGGTGATGAGGAGGCAGAAGATGAGGACGATGCTGAAATTAACCCCAAGGTTGGTTAATTTGAGAGCTTTTGAGACCTGCATGTGCTACACTGTTGGACTTTAACAAATGGTCCTCGCTTTGAGGCAGTGGTGCTTAAAATACGTATTTCTTTTTCTGATCAGGAAACAATATGACAAAAGGTATTTAGATAAGCAACTATTTAATAATGTATAAATGGCAGCAATATTGGCTATAAGTGCTCAGGAAAGTGGTTTTTCAACCTCAACAAGCTTTGTGTTAGCTGAATCGCCTCACTCAGTGAAGCACCTTTATTTTCCACATCTTTAATTCTAAGAAAGTGAACTTGCCTTTTTGGGAGGTATATTGTTAATGGTGAGAATAATAGTGCTGTATGCATAATTTTGTAGTTGTACCACTTGAGTTTTAAAAGACTCAGAGTGCCCTAGGTAGCTTAGATACACAAGAGACAATCAAGAAATCTGGTGAATGTTTATAAATTTATTTCAATAAAAGACACATTGCCATTAATCACCCTCAAAATATTCCTTTCTTTGAACACATCCATTGTTTTTGCCATTTTGGGGGGGGGGGTGCTTGTTTTGAGATAGGGTCTGCTATATAGTGTAGGCTGGTCTTACACTTACTGTTAGTTCAGGCTGGCCTTGAACTTGTGGCAATCCTGCCTCAGTCTCCTGAGTGTTGAGATTGCAGGCATGTGTCACACCACCTGGCTGTGCTTGCCACTTTCGGAAACAACTCTAAAACACTTTTTTTATGCATCTCTGGGGTGTGGTGAAAGCTATGGTGCCTGTTTGTGCTAAGCACCATTCATCTGAAAGGCAAACCTATAAACCATTATGGTTTGGCCCCATCCATGTTACCAAAGTTAGCCCCAGCCAAGTTCTGGCTCTTTCCCAACATCAGAACAGCATTGTGAGTGGACATACTGAATCTGTTCAGGACGTCAAGGTAGCTGTGACGTAGCAACTAAAGACATGGGGAAATGACTTCCAGAACTACGTCACAAAAGGGCAAGAATGATGGGATAAATGAATTTGAAGTAGAAGGGAGTATTCCGAGGGAGACTAATGGCAATGTGCCTTTTATTATAATTTTTAATCATTCCTCATCTAGATAATATTAAAGGAGAAAGTTTGCTGCAGAGAATTGGTGTTTAAGAGAAAAATGACTGGGAAAGTTCATTAATTAACCTGTAACTTTGGTTTTAATTTGCAGCCTTAGTCGAGGAGCCGTGGCCTTGGGCTACTTGCTGGTGGCCAGCACACAGAATGTGTAGCTCTCCTATGTTTCAGGACATTGATGTACCACTACCTTGCGTTTCTGTCATCTGTGTCTCTATCCAACTGTTTTTTGTTGTGCCTCACTTGCCCCACATGGAATGTGCACTAGAACTGCCAGAACCACAACTTATGACTGGAGTCAGTGTGTCACCCACATGTTGCCCTGAATGCATGTACACAACAGCAGTTCCCTTGGGAATGACGGAAGGACTTTGACTCTAGAAATATACCCTTCTTTTGGCTGTACATCTTGGGGACTCTGTGCTACAAACAGTCCCATCTGTGCTCAGCCCCGTGGATGGGACCCTGTCACTCTTTGGGTGGGGTACAGTCAGTTAAGGTGGTGGCCACTGGTCAGTTGTTAACCTTTCTTGGGTTACTGGTGACAGCTTCAGCTGCTCTGGGCATGTGGTGGAACCAGAGGCAAGGTGTGTGTTCTGGTTACCCGTTTTCATGTAGCCATGGTTGCACTTAAGAGAACAGAGACTGATGACAGCTTGCTGTGTCCACACTCAGGCCCAGCACACCCTTGGCCTCTGCAGTGCTTGCCTCACTGCTTCTCTGTAGGCTCTCTTCCTTGGTTTCTTTTCCTTTCTTTCACTTTCATGCTCTTTTCCCTGTGTGTGTTCACCCTTCTGTCACCCTGCGCCTCTTCCTCACGGGTCTCTGTTTTCTGAAGGAGCAGAGGGTTAGCATAAAGTAGTGAATCATACCACCAGCACCTCAGGAAGCCTGGTCAGGCATGGGAGAAGTAGCTAGAACTGTGTATGCCAACCCAAAGGGTTGTCCTAGTGTCGTTGGCTTGTGATGTGACATCTCTGTCCCTTCGTGTCCACTTCAAAGTTTTTGCGAACAGAACTTGTGTAAGCAAAAAAGACGAGAAGAGTGTTGGTACCGTTACAAGTGCAGACAGTTAAGTTCTGGCCATTTTGAGAATTGCTTTGTTGAAGTTGCTCACATTTAGTACTTCACTGCCCCTTTGAATCATGAGAATTATGGCTGTTGCCTCCTATATAATTTTGTGTGTTTCATTTTTCTTCATGCTGACAGTTCCTTTCAATTTTTCCCCGTTTAGGTGTAATTTTTGTCTGTTAATCATTCATACGTTCCTAGGTAAGGTGGAATCCATTCATACCTAACTTGAAATTGTTAGTCTGTACTCTGTATGATGCATTGCTGTGACTTTGGGGACACAGGAAGTGACCTTCCAGGCACACTTGCCATGCAGTAGGGCTACCACGGGGCTTTCCAAGGAGAAGCGCTTGTACAAGGCTGTGTTAGCCGTGCTTCTAAAGCTAACGAAAGCTTTTTGGGTTTGGCTCCTGCTTTGTTTTCCCATGATTTCTTGCTAACTGAGTAGTAAACCTGTTACTCATAACACTGATAATAGTGCTGATGTTCACGAAGAAGACAGGACAGGTGGCCCTGACGGCAGCTTGCAGGATGGCTACAGAAACCACCATGGATGAGCAGCCCCAGTAGAAAGCATACTCTTGCTGTCCCTAGCTGTGCTGAATGCACAGTACGATCAGAAATTGGCTTGAGAGGCCACTTCACTGGCGTGACCTCAGAAAACTACCTCAGAAAAAGATAACCCTCTCCCTTGAGAGTCAAGGCTGTCGACCAGGCTGTTGTCAAAATCTGTGCCACCCATCTGTTCAGTGTTACATTTAATGAGTCAGGAATTGTGTAAACTAGTAGACAAAGGACTAACCAAGCCTAATATGCCCATTTTTTAACCAAAAAGGGACTGGCATCTGTTTTAGTGTGGGCAGTACCAGTGCTCTTGTGGGGCAGTGGCACTGTGATTGAATGAGGAAAGAGCCAGTCGTAAGCAGAGCGAGCTCAGTGAGCCAGGGCACTGCCTCCACCCTGTGCTCAGTCCTGGTGGGTGGGTGGCATACCAGGGTTCCAGAAGTGGCCCTCACTGTGGGGAAATCCACGCCTGGTCCCAAGGTCCCTGGGGGCTGGGGTCTACCCCAGGAGTTCTGAAACATCCTGGATGCTCGCCACCCATCAGTGATCAGCACAGCGGCAGGATCTCTCTATTGAAGCCACAGTGGCACCACCAGCCTAGGCCACATCCACCAGCCGGTCAGTGTTCAGGCTCTGCACATGGCCTGTAATGCAGCTGATGTGCTTCTGTGCTAGTGCCCTGTCTTCTACCTTCTTAGGCCCTGTGAGTCTGTCAAAACTCCACCTTTAATGGTCTCATAATGGGCAAGCTTTTGGCTGAGTTGCTACCTCAGAAAAAGACAACCCTCTCCCATAGGAGTCAAGTTAGCATCGACTGACCAGGCTGTCATCAAAATCGGTGACATGATAAGAGGATGCTTGGGTTTAGTTGTGTGCGTGGGGGTTGGGAGAGGGATTGTTTTTTTCTTTCCTGGCTTTTGTCACAGGCCCAAGGCAGTAAACAATGGATGCATAAAATTCAGTGCCAGAGCTCTTGTCTTTCTTATGTAGAAGCTCTAGTGTGTTGTGCTGGCTGTAGCCTGGCAAGGGTACATGGCCACCTGCTTGCTGAAAGGGAGTTGCTCCCCTAGCCCAGGGTGCTGAGCACTCACAGGCCCATGTCCTTACCCTCACAGCCTTTCGGGCATTGTTTCACTGAGGACTTTTCCCTGCTGACAGTCTTCATCATACACATTAATGGGTTTGTGTTCTCTTTGTGGGTTCTTTTGGTGAGGATGCCTGGACCCAGGTCCTCTCACGAACTTCACGTACCCTCAGCTACTGTGCTGTACCCCCTCAGGCTTGGTTTTAAGGCAAAACAGGTGCTGTGGTGTGTGGTTGAAAACGACATGACTATTCAACATCAGTACTCAGTGTGGGTGACATGTATAATTCATATATACTTAGAGATGTGGAGACTCTGCCATCTCTCACCTGTGCATTCAACAACACCCTGTGACACCCACCCCACCATCCCACTAGTGATAGAACCTAGTGCCACATCTCGGTTCTGGTTTCTGTCTTCTAGCTGAGTCCCCATCTGATGGCACACAGTCATCACACTGAGGCACACTGCTCATCCTCGTCGTTCAGCATTACTTGGGCTCAGGTTTTTGTCATTCCCATTTTGTCCTGGACCTGGGCTCCCTAAGCAACCAATGGGGCAGCTGAGCATAGGCAGGGAAGTTGGGGATCCCCTCCTGGAGAGGCAGGTCACTGCACTAGGCAAAGACAGAAGCCTGGAGATGGAGCTGCAGAGCTTGTGCTTGTTCTTATGTTCTTTCCATTCCACTTAGAAACAGCTTAGACCAGGTCGTGAGGTCCTTCCTTGGGGGATTTATGCCTACTTTATATGGGTTCTGTTTTTTATCCTTTCAGTGCTGTCTTTTCATAAAAAGTGGTGTTAATGTTGCCCCAGATGTTTATTTGAACCATAGTATTTTCTTTAGCAGCACAGTAGGCTTGCCTAAGCCGGGCGTGGTGGTGCATGCCTATAATCCCAGCACTTGGAAGGCTGAGGCAGGAGGATCAGTGCAAGTTCGAGACCAGCCTGGGCAATAAAAGTGAACTCAAGGCCAGCCTAAACTGCATAGCGAAACTCTCTCAAAAAGACAAAAAAAAAAAAAAAAAAAACCAGTAAGCTTGCCTAGTTATAGTTAGTAATTTAATGTCAACTCCCAGGAATCTTGGCTAATAAAGTCAGTACACAGAAGTGGTGGTGAGATCATCATTGATTTCTTAGGATATTGTTGTTCTTACACAAAACACCTGGGGCCCTGAATGTGGTTGAAAAGTACAAGCTTTTTACATCAGGTTTTATTAAGTTGATCTGCTAGTGGGAGGCATTTCCTGATGCTTGTATTAGAAGGGTTTGGTTTTTTTTTTCTGCTGGTCAGTGTGTGTGTGTGTGATTACTGCAGCTTTTCATGGTTGCCAGATTCTAGTCGTCTTTTTTGGCGGGGGAGGTGTCTCGGGAATCAAAATCAGGACCTCAAGCTCGCCAGGCAGGTATTGTGCCACTGAGGGAAATTCCTGACACCCAGTCTGTTCTGCACTGTAGTCCAGTGTGAATCTGCTTGGGTGCTTTTTGCAGAGTGAAAGGGGAAATCCCATCAGGATGCCATGCCTCTGAGCATCAGTGCACAGCCCTTCCTGGAAAAGAACTATACTGTAGAGGTGAGGCCTGTGGGTCTGCAGCTGCCCCCCAGGCCAGAGAGAGTCCTGGCAGGTGTCCAGCCACCACTACTACTTTTGGGGTATAGCTGCCTCCCAGCACCACATCCAGAAACCCTGTCTAGTAGCCCCAAGAACACCCTTCTAACCCGGAGTTAGAGTGTATCATAAACATGTCTAAAACCAAAGGCAGTCCCACTGTGGCGTTTCTTTGGAGAATTAGCTGGTTTTGGTGTTTTTTTTGTTTTTTTTTTTTTAAGGCTGTTTTTCATTAAGAGTGAACGAACTGGAGCCAGGGACATAGCTCAGCAGCCCTAAGTGCCTACCTGTCAACTACAAGATTCTGAGTTTGATCCCCAGTACAATAAATAAAGAGTATTGATTTTCACTGTGTGTTGGAGATGCTTAGTGGGTGACACTAACTTTGTTCTTTACAGGTCTGTCTTGTTTTCTTATTGCAGAAAGAGCCCAGCCAGCCCGCGGAATGCAAGCAGCAATGAGGAGCGGCCACCTTGGGATGGCCGTCAGGACCCCGCTGTGGCAGGGCCCAGGGCCGTGCTGCAGCACAACCTATGGACAGTGCTTATAACGTCTAACATGTTTTCAAGTGCATGATTCTCACTTTCACTTTTCCTTTTTCTTATTTTGCTTAACTTGTACAGTGGCAACGGAAATGCATTTCAGAAATAAGAGGTTTAGTTTTAGCACCCTCTGTGGCCTTGGTGCCTGCAGCGCTGGACCTGCCAGGCCCTGTCCTTTAGAAAGTCCACACACCACGTGGGTTGGGGGGGTCACTTTTAGAAAGGACAGAGGGCCTGGGAACTCTGTTTCAGGGCTCCTGGAGCCTCTTCTGCCACTTGTGTAGACTGAGTGACCCTCTCTTTGAGTCAAAATTCACTTTCCACTGCTGATCCTACTGCTCGGAAGCTGCTTCAGCCATTGTATTGTAATCATCTCAGAAGAGCTGAGTAGAATAAGGCTGTGTTTACTTAGAGCGTTTTTCCTTGTTTTAGTTTGCTAGGGTTTGGGTGGGTTGTGGCACACACCTTCTCTGAGGCAGGAGCTGTAGTGAGACCCATGTATTTATTTATTCATTGTGCTTGGAGGACTTTGAACTTGGTTGCTCATTTTTTACCATTGATGAAGCCACATTGGTGACATGACCAGAGGAAGGTGTGCTGTCTCCTAGCGGGAGCACGGCCTCTGCTGCTTCCTGCAGCCAGCTGCTGAGGGCAGGAGCTTGTTCTGTGACATGCGAACCACCTGCAGCTGCTGGAAGCACTTTGGGGAGCAGAGGGGCTGTAGGCTACAGCTTTTCAGTCCTGTGTGTAAGTGTTCCATCTTGCTTTCTTGGTGACCCCCATTTCTGGACTCCACCACTCATCCTGTCCTAAGAGCCCTGGGTTTGGTGTGACTGGTGGCGGCTGGTGTGTGGGGTTTTTGAGTATGTGGCAGTGATCTCTGGCACCTGGAACAGTGGTGTCCACATTGACCAGGCATGTAGAGAGTGCTCAGCCTTACCTGATAATACATTTGTAACTGAATACGGTGTTTTCAATTTGTACAGAATAGTTAGAATATTCTATTAAAGTTGTGAAACATGCAGCTGGTACTATGTGGGGTCTGTGTGTGCGGCCACTGCCCCCTCCTGGCAGCTTGCGAGCATCACACACTGCCGGGCCGTGAGCCATGCTGCAGGAGGATCCAAGGCTGCAGTCATCTGGCTTCACGTATTGTCACCGAGGCTTTGAGAGCTCGTTTTTTGTGAGGAGGCTACAGTTTTCCCACAGATGTACTGTCTCTTGCCTTATAGTAGGCCCGTCTGATATAGAGTAGGTCCTCGGCTCCTGTATGAAGAGTTCTGAGATGTGACCCTAGAGCTCCCGGGGTGCACCCTGTGGCCCCAAAGGAGTCCCAACAGGCAAGTTCCCTCAGGAAGCGTATACAGGATGTCTTCTGAGGTCTTTCTGTCATCCCTTCTTAATGAGAAGGAAGAGCTCCACCCAGAAATACCTGCTACACAGGCTTTGCCCAGTGGTGTAACCTTGGGGTATCCTAGCCTTGGCAGTGTCCAGCTGAGCTGGAAGCTGAGCCTCTAGGAAAAGGCAGCTGTGTAGCCAGCTTGCGTCTCTCCATAGGGCCAGCCTACCATTTTTCCTATGGTAATCCCTGGCCTGCCTGCATGACTGCCTTCTGCCTGGGAGCAGCAAGAAGGCAGAGGGTCCTGGTAGCCACCAGAGGGATTTGGGGAACTAGACACTAGCTTAAACTAGATGTGCATGCAACATGCCCCTGAGGGCAGCAGGGCAGGATGCCGCACCCCAGTCCTTGTCTGTATCTCATGAAGGTCAGCTCTGCCTCCCTGGACTGCTCACGAGCTGGGGGCCAGCCCCAGCTGACGGCTCTGAGGGCCTGGGATGCTGCCCCTACTGCCCAGCCGAGATGGTTGGGTTGTGCTGGGTGGGTGGTCACTGACTAGGGGGACAGTCAACAGTTCCACAGGGGATAAACCCATTTTTGAATAAGTGGTTCACAGGTTAGATCACAAGCAATTGCACAAGATTAGGTGCTTGAGTAATCTCCAGCAAGTTAATAGGGACAGTTGCACAGTTGCAGTGCTGGGGATCTTGATGACCTGGTCACGGCTATGCTGAGGGCTTTGCTAGAAGCTGCCTTCCCTCTGGCCTAATTCAGTTCATTAGGGGGCTCTAAGGAGACTGCCTTGCTCCTAGTGTTTTGTGTCCCACAGGCAGCAGTTGGTAAGACAGGGAGATAAAGGCCTGAGAAGACACTGGCAGGTGCAAGCAGCGTCACCTTTGCTCACATAAACAGCATGTGAGCAGAGCCGGCAGGCTGAAGGAGCAGAGGGGCCTCTGGGGGGAGGGGTGTCTAGCCCCCCCGCAACTGGGCGGGATCCGACCGGACCTGTGACGGCTGCAGTTTAGGACCTAGCTGCCTCCTGAGGAAAAGTGAAGGGATGAACCGTGGACAGCGCTACTGTCTGCGGGCCAAACGGGAAGCCAGCTGCAAGTGGTACCTGGTCTTGTGTCCTACCTGTTCCCAGATGACAAGGGGGAAGGTGGTCTTCTAGTAGCCAACAAGTCCAGAACCGTCCTTTACAGACCTCTGACAAACGTCATTACAGCCAATGCTGCTGAGGCTGGAGGTGCTGAGCCATTGCCCCAAACCACTAGCCAGGAGGCCACCAGGAAGGTGGGACTGAGTAGCCCTGCCTGGTGAGGGGCTGACTGCGCCTCTGCCCCAAGCTGCTGCTGCCACTGCCCAGGACCCCTCACTATGTGGAACTGGGGTTCATCGCCCAGGTCCATTCAGCGCACTTGGGGCACCCACGGACCCTGCTGGGCAGACGGTCTTCCATGAACTTGCTCTTGGACTGAAGAGCCACCTCTGCCCTTTGGTGTGGCCTCAGCGTGTGCTCCACACCCGACCTATTTGGCACTTCCCGTCAGGACTGAGTCTGCTATGTGCGACTTGCTTTCACCCACCTCAGCTGCCCTGCTACACTCCCAGGAGCTTCTGCAGGCAGCCACATGGAGAGTGGGAGTGGCCACACAGTTGCAGCGCAGCTACCTTAAAGTTGCTACTGCTTGGGGTGTCCTACTCTGAGCCCCCTACCAGCTAGCAGGAGCTTTACTTCCTTGCCTTTATATCTTTTACTTGCCTTTATGTTTTTAAAAATAAAATTGCTTATACCCTAAACAAAAGCTGCTACCTCTGGTTGTGTGTCAGTAAGACCTCAGTGAGGCTCAGTTTTCAAAAGATTTCCAGTCAGGCATGGTAGCACAGATCTGTAATGCGAGTACTCAGGACGTTTAGGCAGGAGGATCGCTGCAAGTTCAAGGTCAGCCTGGGCTACCAAGTGAGTTTAGGACCAGTCAGAATTGCATGGTGACAACCTGTCTCAAAAACGGTTTCTTCTTGAGTGGAGATGTGCAGTCCTACCCCTCTCCCACCAGGGAGCTGGCCCGTGGTCTGGTCAGCTTTCCATGCCTGCCAGGCCACTGGGTACGTGGCTCTGGAGCCTGCTGTGCTTCTGTGCGGCTGGTTGGAATTGCGCCCACCAGACTGTCACCTCTGTGACTTTCACCTCTGGGTCTTCACCGCTCCCAAAGGTGGTAGCCGGATGTTACCTTCCATGACAACACAATTCCCAGGTGCACAAGGCAACCCCCAGTGCCGGCCCTCCTGGCACCATAGCCGGTGCTCACCTTCTCAGAGCCCAGCCAGAGCTGCCCACTACAGCCCACGCTCTGGTCCCAAACCCTGACATCTCAGCTTCAGCTCTGAGGGGTAGAGGTCACAGTGCCTGGAGACTGCCCATCCTGGGATCTGCTGCCTGGATGGGGCATCAGGGAGGGCATGAAGCTTTTGGGTCTCACCCCTGTGCCACCAGTTTCTGACAGGATAAGGGCCCCAGAACATGTGGTAGGGCTCATGGGAAGCAGAGAACAGATGGCTCCTTGTGACTGCAACAAATTGGCCTTGAAAGGCCCTACCCCCACTGGGCTGCCATTCCATTTCCCGTGAGGTGGGAGAGGGGAGCTGGGACGTGCCTCCAGGTCTTGGTGTCACCTCAGGACAAGGCAGAGTTGGGCACAGCAGGCTCTTTCTTCATTCAGCAGAAGACCAGATAGGTTGCTATAAGTGCCCAGGAGAGATCCAGGCCTGCAGTTTGAGACAAGAACTACGAGCAGTGCAGGGCCACTGCCAGCCTTGTTCTGTGGGCGAATGGAGGGCAGGTGCCCATGTCCTGCTCCCCAGGATTGCACAGTGGACTTCATGTGGCAAAAGACAAGATGTGGCCAGGTGAGGAGACCTTGAGGTGGAACATGACTCAGGGCTATCAGGTGTCACAATGGTCCCCAAAGGTAGGCAGGAGGGGCAGATAGAGCAGGCCCACAAGGGTGGAGGCAGAGGGTACAGGGCCAGCCTCCAGAAGCCTCTGAAGGGATCTGTCCTGCCCAGGCCGTGAGAACCCCTGGTCTGCTGATCTCCCTGAAGTCTCCCACCAGCCCCTTCTCCAGGGGCTCCAAGCGTGCTCTCCTGCCCTCAGGTCCCAAGCCAGGCACCGGGACTATCAGACACCTCTGCTCCTGCAGTGCCTCATCTGCTCAAGTTCCAAGACCCGGTGCCTACTCCTAGCAGGGATTCCACCCACATTCTGGACACAGAAAGCACATGGAGTGCCCGTCCTCCTTGGCAGGACTAGGAAGGAAGAAAGAGTGCTGATATGGACAGCTCAGCCCTTGAAAATGAAGCTCAAAGTGACCTGGGGCTGGGCTGTAGCTCAGTGATGCAGCACTTGTCTAATATGCACAAGAACTGGGGTTTTGACTCCCTGCACACCCCCCTACCCTGGGAGGCCTTTCCTGACTACCGGTGTTATGGTTTGTGTGTAGTTGTCCCCACAAAGCCTCGTGCTATGCCAGCCCTGGGGTAGATAGTACAATACAGTATACAATATAAGGAGAGGAGAGGGGCTTGCCTGCTGCCACAGCCTCCGCTCCTCCCTTGGCTGTTTTGCTGTCTTCTGCCACCTTGAACTGCTGCCCTCGGCCATGTGTCACTCTGCCTTGGAGCCAGCTGGGCATGGACTCAAACCTCCACTAACTGTGAGCTAAATAAACCTTTCCTTCCTTAATTTGGGGTGTTGTGTATTTTGTTCCAGCAATGAGAGAAAAGTAACTGAGACAACCAGCTTTGGCCTGCTGATGCCCCGGCTCTGGTCCCACGTGTGCATGCCAGGTAGGGCAGGAGCAGGACAGCAGACCATGCCTGGGGCTGCCAAACGAACCACCCTTGATGACATGGTGTGGAGAATGACTTGAAAGAGAAACTCAATTCTGGAAACCAGGAGACCAGAAGTCCCAAGTTCAGGTGTGGCAGGTCTTCAGGGCACTCGTACCTACTCTGTCCAGCTCTCGGGGCTCCCTCCAGATGCTCCTTGGCATGGCCCACCTCACCCCACCTCCTTTGTGTTCATGAAACCCCTCCCTTCTGTGCCATTTCCTCTGGTGCCTCTGAGGACAACTGACATGGCATTTAGGGCCACCTGGACCACGTGAATCCTCTCAAGGTTCCCAATAAGGTCATATTCATGGGTTCTCAGGATAGTCCATGGACAAAATGGGGGGGGGGGACACCATTCAGTTCACAGAAAACTTTGCAAACAAAGCAAGATCACAAGGCCCATAAACATGCGCACAGATGGGTACAGAAATGCCCGTGGAGAAGAGTCCAGTTTTGGGCTACCAGATAGGTTTTTTAAAAGCCCAGAGCACCCATTGTTGGCCTGGCTTGGGGAAGTAGCACCTGCAGCCCATGAATGGGATAAATGTAGGTACAACCATCTTGTCATTGTTACCATGTGCTGGAGTCCCCACTGACCCAGCAGATGGACCTTCCAAGTGTCCTGCTGACCTCTTGCTACCTGTGTTAGGTGAAGGGTGTGCAGCTGTGTGTGGCATGGCTTGAGGTGTGATGACAAAACCTGGGCACAGCAAGACCCTGTGCTGTGAGGAGGCCTAAGCTATAGCATGTCACATAGGGAGGAGGTGGGAAGGCCCCAGACTTGGAGCACCAAGCCCGTGCCTCTGCCAGTGCAGACAGATGCTCATATAAGCAAGTTTTGTTTTTGCAATTTTCTTTTGACAAGTAAAAACAAGAGCAAGAAAAAAGCAAAGACAGAAGCAAGATAACATGTAACAGTACATATGTTGCAAATTTTCAAAACAAGGATAGCTGATTAGCAGTGATTGATGTATTATCTATTTTTATCATCAAATCTGTTGCTCAGATTAACAGATACAGGTTTTTTTTTTTTTTTTTTTTTTTTTTTTCAGGACCAAGGATTGAACTCAGGCCCTTGCGCTTGCCTATTCTACTGAGCTATTTTCCAGGCCGGTAATGGATATAGTTATGCAAGACGGGACATATGACTGAATATTACCACATGCTTTTAAGAAATTTTAAATTTTTATTTTGACTCATTTTTTTTTTTGGTGGTTGTTCTTTTTTCTTTCTTCTTGACTCATTTTCTTTTATTATCTTTTTAAAAATTTTAAAGAGACTATAGTAATAATTGATATGACATTAGAAATGGTACACATTTAGAAGACCAAGATGACAGATATTTCAAGCATGATTTTAGTATTACACATTGCTGTCCTCAGTGTAGCTACTTAGTTCACAGATATCAACATAGAGAGTTAGTCAGGGTGAGAATTCTACTCATTAACTGCTGTTTTCAAAAACCCAATGGAAATTCTTAGGACTACTGCCTTATCCAACTTGTACATATACATGGATGGTTTTGTCCCTGCCTGTAAGAGAGGTTTTAAGCTGCAAAGAACAAGCCAAGCACGGTGGCACACACATGTATTCCCAGCACTCTGGAGACTGAGACACGAGGATCACCTCAGGATCAAGGCCAACCTGAAGTATGTAGCGAGACCCCATCCAGAAAAGAAAAGCACGCGGCATTTCCCTTTTGAACCTGGTCTCAGCACACAGTTCAGGGGTATTAAATACATTCACCAACATCCATCTCCAGAACTCTCTCATCTCACAAAGCTGAACCTCGGTACCCATTAAACACTAATGCCTCATCACCCGATTCCCCAGTCCCCAGCACCCTCATCCTGCCTTCCGTCTCTAGGGACTTCGTTTGAGTACAGTAACTTTATCTCAAAATTCTTTCATGTCTGGTTTATTTCACTATCATGTCCTCAAGTTCATCTGTGTTGTGGCATGTGCCAAAATTCCCATCCTTTCCAGGGTGAGTAAATTCCCCTGTGTGCATGCACCACGTGTTCATCCGTTCACCCATCCGTGAGCCCTGGGATTGTTTATACTTCTGGCTCCTGTGAATCTGGTTGTGCAGACACCACCTCTAGAATGTGACTTCTCTCCTCTCTGCACCCAGAAGTGGAAATGCTAGGTCATGGGATAATTATATTTATTTTTATTTTTTTATTTTTGTGGACGGCTCAGCTGGGGCTGGTGCAGCATGTGGTGCAGGGATCAAACCATAGTCCCTGTTGCCTTAAGCTTGCCTAAACAGGCACTTACTTACTTACTTACTTACTTAATTTATTTATTTATTTATTTACTTTTGTGGGCCTGGGGATTGAACTTGGGACCTTCAGCTTGCCAGGAAGGCACTTATTCTACTGAGCTCTCTCCGCAGCCCATAAGCAGGCACTTTAGACCAGTCAGCTATCTCGCTGGCCCTATGTTCAATTTTTAAAGGAAACCTAAGTGGGATTTTTTTTTTTTTTTTGGTGGGAACAGTAGTTATTCTGAGATGGGGTTGTGCTGTACTCTCCAGGCTGACCTCAAACTTAGGCTTCTCACAGTTCATCCTCCTGCGTAGTTCGGCTTACTGGCATGCACCACCATGCCCAGCTCAGTAGATGCAGTTCTTAAAAGGATGGAAAACCACATACATCCTTGAGTGTTGAGCCTGTCTCTGATGGGGATGTGAGAAATAAGCACTCAGAACTGCAAAACCAGAGGTCAGTTAGAGCACACCTCTGACCCCAGCACTCTGGAGGATGAGGCAGGAGGATCACTGTGAGTCTAGGCCAGCCTAGCCTACATAGTGAATTCATTACCTGCCTGAACTACAAGCAAGATCCTGTCTCAAGAGAGGAAAACAGAACTTTGAAATGCAGTACATTTCTATGATCCCGACACTCTGAGGGGCTGGGGCAGGAGGATTGTGAATTCAAGTCCAGCCTGAGCAAGACCTTATCTCAAAATTTTAAAAAACAAATTGGGGCGTAGCTCAGGGCAAAGGGCCTACTTTCAATCCCTAGTAACTTAAATAATAAATAAATAAATGAACTTTTAGAACATTTTAGCCATTTTTTTTAACCTTTTATGTCAACAATTGGTTATCATTTTTTGGTAATTCTTTAAAGTAGGAAAGAACAAAATGCACAAGACGGGGCTCCCCCACCACCACTTGCTGGAGGGGATGCTTAGCCAGTGGGCAGCCATCAGATGTGGTCTCTGGGCTGAGACCATTGCCCCATGACTGCAGGCTGAGCCCATCCGAGGTGGGGCCACCTGGATCCTCCTGATGCATCCATCCGCTTGAGCTTTTGGAAAAGTCCTGTGGCCAGACTCCGGCAGTCTGCAGAGGGACAGGATATCAGGTAACTCCTCCCGTTTTCCACGAGTGGTGGCGGGGGGCTGTCCCTCCTCTGAGCTTCCCACCTTTGCTCCCTTTTCTAGCTCTGGCGGGCTCCACATCCACCCTTGTCTAGGCTACACCCTCCTCACCCCCTGTACCCCTCAAGTTGGGCACACGGTCTTAACAGATGAGCACATGGGGTCATGTCTTTTGGATAACGAAGCAGATAATCTTTTAGCCAGCTGTTTCCAACATCATTTTCTGAATGCCTGGGCTGGGGCCAACTGAAGAGATGTGGTCTTCCCAGGAGCCGGTATACTGTTCCTGAGTATGCCACCCACCAGAAGAGGGCAGCATGGAGTCGCAGGTGTGGGGCCAGGCTCGCGACACAGCTTCCTCACAGGCTGGCTTCATAGCCTAGCTGATTGGGTGAGTGCCTGAAGGGCTGAGCTTGTCTCTATGGGGAAGTGAACTCACTCAGGGAGCTTCAAAGTGTCCCCATCCCCCAGCTGCCCAAGGGCCTCACAGCCAGGCTCTTACGTGAAAGGTCCAGCTGGGCAGGATAGCTCACCAGCTTCTAGGCCAGAAGTGTGGGGACCTAATTTGACCTGAGATGCCTCTGGAGCCTGGGAGCCAGTTCCCAGCTCCATGTGAATGCCTCATGTGGCCTCTCGCATAAACATTAGTAAACTTGGCTGGGATTGACCCAGTTTGATGCCACTAACCTGCCAGCCTGTGTAGAGGCCAGCAGAGGTCCTCCTGGTCTGAGAAACAGCCCCTCTGGCCTGGAGTGCTGCCGCTGCATACCAACATCCACCCCAGCACCTGACCAGAGACTGTTGGCCCTGTTTCCCCCTTGCTGGGGGCTACTGGGCCCTGGCTGTCAAGTGGCTAGAAGGTTGGGCTCAACAAATTTTACGCGGGTCTATGTTTCAGCTTTGCGCCTTCATTGCTAGCCCCTAGGGTCCAAGAAATAAGCAAAACCATCCCCACCCTCTAGAGGGCATGCTTAGATAGTCTGCTGGGGATAGGGACAGGTCTCTTCGCAGTACACCTTGACATGTCATTTCTCTCTGAGTACCTGTAAATGGGACAATAGCTACTCTGGCCATTACTACGGCTGGAAATCCTCTGTACCCTAAGCAGCTCCCAGGGTCCCAGTAGGTCCCTGCTGGTTGACCAAGCATGAGATTAGGAAGTCACACAACTATGGGGGCAGCCAGGAGCCAGCCCAGGGCTCCTCAGAACTGTTGGCAGTGGGATTTGCCTTGGCAGCCCCCTCCCCTGTGTACTTCAGCCAGAGGGGCTGTCGCCTCACCTCCAGGCTTGAGCTTGTCTCTGAGAGGAACAGCAAAGGGGGCCTGCCTGAGTTGGGTGGTAGGAAGCCCCTGAGGAAGGGACTCCTAGCTCCTTCTCACACCAGCCCCCTGACTAAGCTCCAGGCTGGTCCTTGCCCCATAGGCCAGTGAGTCTCCCAGCCTCTCCTGAGGCAAAGAGTTGAGGGCAAATAGTGGGGAGTCACTTGATTTACAGGCCTCTCCTGTCCTCTTCAGGCAATTTTTTTTTGTTGTTTTCCGGACTGGGGTTTGAACTCATGACTTCACACTTTCCAAGCAGGCACTTGTGCCGCGGAACTATCTCCCCTGTCCCTTCCTGTCCTCTTTTGAACCCCAAGGATTTCCTTCCTCTTTTAGGTTTACTTTTTTCCCACGTAGGTATGGGGGGGGAGGGGTAGAACACAGGAGTGCTCTACCAGTGAGATTAAGCCCCAACCCTACTTTTTTTTTTTTTGGTGCCGGGAATAGAACTCAGAGTCTTGTGCTTGCCAGGCAGGTGGCTGTGCCACTGAGTTACATTCCTGGCAACACTTCCTCCAGCCCATTTTTAATTCTTTTTTTAAATTATGGCTGGCTCAGCTTGCCCTGGGGGTGGGGCTGGAGCATCATGTGGTGCCAGGGATCAAACTGTGGTCCCTGCGGTTGCCCAATCTTTCCTAGGCAGGCACTTTAGACCACTGAACCATCTTGCTGCCCCCCCCACCATTTTTAATTTTTTTAAAAAATTTTGAGACACTCTTACTAAATTGCCCAGACAAGTAACTCACTACCTCTTAGTCAAGATTCCTACAGGGAATCTTTCGCCATCCTCTCAGCCTGTGGTGGGCTCAATCTCAGGATCAGGCAGGGCGGCTGCTCTGACAATAGTGTGTGCAGACATGTCTGCCCTCCACAACCCGAATCCTGGATCAGCCCAGCTCCGCCCCTTGTCCACTCTTGCCCTTCCGCGGTCCTCTGGCCACACAAGTGGGGACCACCGGGTAACCACCACCTGGATGCCATCTACTGAAGCTGGTCCTGGGCTCTCAGTTGAACTGCAGAAATTTTTTCTTTTCTCCAAGAGACCCTGAAGGGCTAGGGTCCTGGCCGCACCTTGGGAGGGTAGGGGGCTTGCCCAGACACGTGGTGAGGGTGAGGCACAGTTCGTTTTAGGCCTTGCTGTCACTGTCCGGAAAATTTTAATACCGTCTTAGCAAAGGGGCCTGTGCTTTTACTTGGAAATGGCGACGTGTCGGGGGGAAAGTGACGGGTTCTTATCCCAGCCGAGAACTTCCCTGCAGCCAGGTGGGGGCGCTGGAAGCATACTGGCCGTGAGGGTCCGCGGAACCTCGCAGCAGCCCCGGCCCCAGCCCCCACCCCCACCCCCACCTTTGGGAACCCAGGACTAGCTAGCGTTGGCTTCCAGCTCCGATTAAACCGTTTAAAGGAAGAGTGTAAATAAAATAAACCCGCAGGCCGTGTCTCGGCCATCCCAGCCCTTCCCGCGACCCCTGGCTGGTCCCCAGGGTCGGTCCCGCACTCCTCTGCTCCCAGCTCGCGGCACTCAGGCCGCTGCCGATAAGGTTGTGCGGCCGGAGGAGAC
The DNA here is from genome assembly GCA_004027915.1 of Capromys pilorides. Lineage (NCBI taxonomy): Eukaryota > Metazoa > Chordata > Mammalia > Rodentia > Capromyidae > Capromys > Capromys pilorides. Next base: position 521 of record PVKN010002391.1, on the reverse strand, counting down.
CGTCTCAGCTCCGATCACCCAAGGCGCGCTTTTCTCACTCTCTTACGCTGCGCGCTTTAGAGAAAGTCACCATTCCCATTTTACAGAAAGAAAAACAGGCTCGGGGAAAGGAAGGCGTCCCTCCCGGTGCAGCCGGGCGGCTGGCGGGTCTCAAGGGCCGCCCCGGAGAGGAACCGGGCAGCGGGGCTTGGGAGGAACGCGGGGGCCGGAGCCTCTCCTCCCCAGGATCTCTGAAGAAGCAGGGCTGGATTTCGGGAGCGTGGGGACAGGGTCTGAGTCCTATCCTCTCCCCGACGGGACTGGGACCCGGGGCCCGAGGGCGCTTCCCGGGGCTTCCCTCTACACGCGGGAAAGGCTGGCTGCAGCGCATTCTTTTTCGAAGTCGGTGCCGGGGCAGGTGGGAACAGCAAGTCACCCTACCCGGCCCAGCACTTGGGACCTCGGAGGTTACATGGGTGCCGAGCCGCGCGGACGGGCGCGGGGTTGGGGGGGCGCGGAGCCGCGCGGACGGGCGCGGGGTG
>PVKN010002390.1:0-42898 GCA_004027915.1 Capromys pilorides | reverse complement strand
CAGTGTTGGGGGCATGGCGCACTGGAGCAGGGAGCCTCAGTGGTCCTCGAGGGGCAGCACCAGCCCAGCAGTGCCACATGGGGAGTCACACTGCATCCACCAGAGCTTTCCATCTTTGAAACAGAAGCCCACTCTCTAAATCATTTATGAAAACTCTGCCAAACTTAAAGGACTGGCAGAAAACCTTAAAAAAGAATCAGTGGGCAAATCCAGTATGTCGGAGAGAGGACGTCACTGGGCAGCATTTACAGTGACATTAACCCTCCCTGCAGCTTTTCAGGTTTTAACAATCAACCTGCAGGTAAAGCACAGAAGACAGACAGGAAGTGAGGGAAATGAAGTAAATGCTAGCAGGCTTAATGCAAAAGCAAACCCAGAAATGTCAGGAGGCGCAAGTGGGAGACAGGCCGGTAATACCGTACTTTGCATGTCTCACGTAACAGGGACTCAGGAGGCGCTGTTGTTGGCCGGGCACACACAAGCTTAGCACTCTTGAGGCTGTAGCAGGGGGACTGTAGTGAGTCTGAGGCCAGCCTGGGTTACACAGTGAGTTCAAAGCCAGCCTGTACACATAGTGAGGCCCTGTTGTTGGACCTGCAGCTGGAGGATGGCAGCAAGGACCTTACTTATAAAGGTAACAAAATAGGTGAGCTATAAATAATGATCTAACTATGTTGCGAGTGTGCGGGGAGGGGAGGGAGCAGGGGGTATAAATAAGTTAAACTGTCTCCTATCATAACAGGAAGTCAGCTGGTAATTGCCGAAAGAGGAGTGAAATTAAAGTGTATTATTTAAGTTATAGAGATAAGTGACAGAAAAAATAATGGATGGAATTAAGAGCAACTGCCTCGAGGGAGTGGAACTAAATTAGGAAGGAAAGGAGTTTACTCTAAGCCCTTCTGTCCCCTTCCTGAAAACATCATTTCGAAGAAAGCAAAACAAGAGATCAATTCAAGGGTTTGCAGGCTGGGACAGCTGGGGAAGCCTGCAGGATGGACTTCCAGCAGAGAACTGCAGGAGGCAGAGGATTTCATGAATGGTGCAGTCCCAGACATGCAAAGGATGGGGGCACCTAGCACCCCAAAGCCTCGCACTGGTAGCCAACAGCAGCAGGAAGCTGTTAGCACCCCGAAGTCTGACCAAGGGAGGGGACAGTGCGGGGCAGCGCTGTGAGGGAGGAAAGGAAGCAGAGGGAGGCTGCTTTTTTCTTTCTCTTTGCTGCCATGGGCCAAACCCCACTGTGCCCGACGCCTATTAGAGCAACAGAGCCCAGCTGGCTGACGTGCCCGGCCGAGGCAGGGCAGGTTGCAGCTGGGGGTGGGCACCTGAGAATCCCCAGTGCTTATTCTCTCTCTCCATCACCCAGCCTGGCCCTGTACCCTCCAACATGTGCAAGTGCACATTTGCCTAAATGCATTTCCCCCCGTCTTTATTAGTAGACAGAGTCGGGGTGGTGGCCAGGGGCCAGTCTTGCGCTGCCATGAGGGAGAAAAGAAGCCCACGGAAGCCAGGATTCCACTGACGTGACAACAGAGGAGATGAGCCGGACCCCAGAGAAAGACACAGACACAAGTTAGGGTGCTGAGCGCCCATGACAAGTGCAACTCCTTGTGTCCCCAAGCCAGAAAGCAGGAGGAAGCAAGGCTCCCTAGGTTCTCCAGCATGGAGGAGGCGCGGCTGGTCTCTGACGACTGTGTGGCCTGAGACAGATGAAAAAGGAAGAGTGGCTGGGGGGCAGCCTTGGTTGGGGGGTAGGGGGGCTTACAGGCTTGGGAGTCAGGCCTTTTTTCCTTCCTTCCTTTATCTATCTTTTTGTCTTATTTATTTATTTTTTGTATTTTAGGGGTCTACAGGGCATTCAGGGTCTCACTACTAGATTGGACTGCTAGTGATGCACCTGTTTACAGCCTCCCAAGAGCTGGGATTCCAGGCGCGTGCCACCACGCCCAGTCTCAAACACTGTCTCGGCATGCCCTGGGGGTGGGGCTGGCACAGCATGTGGAGAATTGAACCCTGGCCACTGCATTCTGCCTAAGTAGGCACTTTAGTTCACTGAGCTGGCCCTCTCTTTTTGTTTTTTAGAGTTTCACTATGCAGTTCAGCCTGACCCTGAACTCACTTTGTAGCCCAGACTGGCCTCAAATTTGCAGCGATCTTCCTGCCTCGGCCTCCCAAATGCCGGGTGAGACTTTAGCTTTGGAATAGGATATTGTCAAGGATCTTTGGTTAAATGACTTGTCTGAGGCAATAGGGACATTAGAGGAGCCTGGAAGCTATTGACCACAGAGAGAGGAGATGGAGACTTACGGTGAAAGACTTGCTCCGAGGTGTTTACTATGTGCGGAAGGGTGAGTGGGAAGGAAGGTTAGCATCTAACCCTCAAGATCCGGCTACCAGGTCATCTCAGTGGGCTTTCCTGGCTGAACCCTGCCATTCCTGGCAATGGGACAATGAAGCTCCATGGAGCCCAGCTTGGAACTGCTGCACTCACGTGTCCTGGCACGCAGAGACAGCGACTCACTAATGTTCATACCCTAGGTCCTAGCACAGAGGCTGGTCCATGACAACTGCTCAAATCTAAGTGCTATGCTGGCTGGATGACCAGGGTGGCAGCAGCACAAAGAGTTGAATGTGCAGAATCACATTCACGGTCTGGAGGCTGGATCCTTCCCAGGCAGAGCAGATCTGATGCCTGTCTTTCTTGGAAAGAGGAACTGTGTGTGACTGCTTTATCACACTGCACATGTTCCCCAGCTTGCGAGGGCATGTTTGATTACTAACAGATCATGCATCAAGTCAGACCCGGGAAACAAACTATGAATGGTAGAATGGTGGGTGGAACCCAGGGCGAGAACTAGAGACTCCAGTCCCTCTTATGAGTTAGTTAGGAGGATGGGAAGACACATCAGCCTGTTCTGAAGTGCTGTGCTCTCAGGAGGATGACCCTGAGAGAGAATCTACTCACTGGCTGTCTCCCCACCAGGCATCAACATATCATCTGCTACCATGGGTTTGTTTTTGACTAATAGTCTTGGCAAAAAACAGAGAGAGAGAAAGCAAAACAGAACACTTGCATTAGGTTCCAGAATAACAACAGCTGTTTGAATTAAATAGCCAGGCTGATCGCCTTATAATGAATGATTTCCTTCACAAGGTGTCAGCAGTAGACTAGGGTTCATTTGTTTTTTTCCTTACATATATGGCGGCCAAGTGCTATATACCTGAGCTGCATCCTCAGCCAATAGATAGGGGATGTTGGAGGGGTCACGATGCCTCCACCTGTCCCCTCTGCCAGCCAGGTGGAAACACTGCCTCAAATACCAGAATCCTACTGGCCACGTATAGAAGCAGAGCTTCTTTTAACATCTGGGGACCAAAAACTGATCTTGAGATTCTACCCATAATCCTTGAGCCATTTAAGAATCCATTGGCATTATAAAATGCTGATAGGTAGGAGGAAGGAAGCATCAAAAAAAAAAAAAAAACAAACAAAAAACAAACAAACAAAAAAAAAAACCTAGTAGCTACCAGCATGGAGATGAGCAGTGGCCGAGTCTTTGCTTTTCTTTCACTGCGGCAGGCAGAGGGACTGTGTGCTGTCTCTTGGCCTAGGGTGAGGATGACTACCAACGACACTGTACCTGTGTCCCGAAGCACACATCTCAAAAAGTATCACCAGCAAATCTCTCAAGAAACAACCCGAACGATAAGCAGAGCAGGCCCTTGGGTGACCCTTCCATGAAGGGAGATTAGCGTACAGGAATCTGCATAAGCAACAAGCCCAGGGACTCAGAGGGATGTGACTGACCCTGCCTGGTCTCAGAGTGCTGGTCTCCCGGGGGCTGCATGGGTGGGTGACACTTCTAGGTTTTGTTGGTGATACTCAAGATTGGACCCAGGGCTTCTGCATGCTAGGCAGCATTCTAGCACTGAGCCACACCCCTAGCCCTTTTAATTTCACCCCGAGACAGACTACTGTACATTACCCAGGCTGACCTCCGGCTTGTGATCCTCCTCCCCCAGGCCTCTTGGGTAGCTGAGATTACAGGCGTGCACCACCACACCAGGCTGACTCCCTCAGCTTTGTGCCCCCATATCCTAGATCTGAGCCTGGTCCTAACAATCACCCAATAAATCTTTATGGCACGGATGGCTCGCAGGGCCAGGCTGACACATTGACCTCTATCAGGACTCGGTTTCTCTGAGCAATAGTAACGCTCTTCTCGGGACAGAGTTAGCACGCGGGCCCGATGCAGCCTGCAAGTCTGGCTGGCACGGCACTGCCTGGCACTCAGTACTCCATCACATTCAACACTGCTAGCATCACCGAGGCTGTAGCTGCTGGGGGAACAAGAATGAAACAACAGGAAAGAGATCAGGCATTGGGCAATCCCTGGGCCAGGACAAAGCCCAGGGGCAACCAGGAGGCTCCCAGGGAAGAGGCTTGAAGGTGGGTGTGAGGTGGGTGTGACCCTGACATGTCTGAGACCCAGAAGGGGCAGTTTTGTGTGACCCACAATTTACTGCATGTTTTTATTTTTATTTATCACCTTTGTTTTTATTTTTTATTTGTTATCATTATTTTTTCTTTTTGCGAAATTGGGGATTAAACTCAGGGCCTTGCGCTTGCCAGGTAAGCACTTTTTTTTTTTTTTTTGTGGAACTGGAGATTGAACTCAGGACCTTGTGCTAGGTACCTGTGCACCTGAGCCATCTCCCCAGCCTGGCAGGCGCTTATTCTACTAAGCTATCTCTCTAGCCCCACCTTTGTTTTTGTTATTATTTTTTTCAGTATGGGAGGTTGAAGCCAGAGCTTTTATGCTGAGCCATATCCTCAACCTTTTTCATTTTTATTTTAAGAAAGTTTCACTAATTTCTCTAGGCTGGGCTCAAACTTGTAATCTTCCTGCCTCAGCTGTCCAGAGTGCTGGGATGACACGCATGTACCACCACACTTGGCCTTTATTATGGACTTTACACCCCACTTTCCATCCCCCAAAGTTTTAGGAGGAATTGTGGACTACACATCTGAACAGCAAGCAAACCCTAGGAGGAGTTGTTAACATTACTCTGGTCAGAGTATCTCAACTAGATCCACTCTCCTGAAAGCTAAAATGAAAAAAAAAACAAAAAACAATCACTACGGCACTGTTCACACATTTTACAGACTGTTTTAGTTTCTAGGCCAGGCCCACTGGCTGGGCAAGCAAGGCTGCGATTCACCCCAATTCTGGAAGTCCCCGGCTTACGCTCAGCTCTGTAGCTGACAGCCATTTCCCGGCACCTGGCCTGGTGGCCTCCTCCCAGGTGGTCAATCTGGGAAATGCACAGGAAGGAGGCAGCTGGTGTAGTTGGCATGGGACACACACACACACACACACACACACACACACACACCCAGGAAGATGGGCCATGGCATGAAAACAAGGGCCTGCGTCCCTGGAGGCTTCCTACACAGCGGTCACAGCAAGTCGGAGCCGGGCCACCCACGGTGCCTCCAGAAACTCTGGTCCCATCTCCTCTTCATTCCCTCCTCAGCTGGATCAGTCAGGAGGGTCTTAGCCAGGAGCAGCCCCTCAGCCTGGGCACTGACTCCCTTTCTGGGGCTCCAAAAGCCAACACTGCCCCCGGAGGCCAGGTCCTGATGGCAGGAAGGACTCTGACACCGGCAGCAGCATCCGTGTCACACCCACACTCCTTTGATGTTCACACCCTGGTGTGCAGTGGCACTCAGGTCACTCAGGTGGAGCCCCAGGCCAGGATGGCCTCTTCCCAGAACCAGCCCCCTACCCCTCTCTGCTCCTGTGGCAGCAGCAGCAGCTCTACCGCCTGTCTTCGGAAGGAACCTAGGACCACGGCCTGGGCCGCAGCCGCACGCATGTGCAGCCTGCCTGTCCCCAGGGCCCAGCAGGCAACAAAACAAAGGGAACCTGGGTGATTCTGAAAGCATACAGCAAGGCAAATGGCGGGCAAGCTTGATGTTCACGAGGCATTGTTAATCCTACATGTGAACAAAAAGGGGTACATGGAACAAAGTACCAGTAAAATGAAAAATAATTTTCTATATGCATGTTAGTATCCTTAATATACAAAGAAAGCATAAAAATCAATGAGAATAGTAGACAGGAGGAGGAATGAGTCATACGCCAGCCACAAAACAAAACAAAAAAAAACACAAATGGCACCAACACAGAACAAACAGTGAACCTCAGAAGAAATCAGTAAAATGCAGATTAAAATAACTTAGCACATTGGAAAAGTTACTCTCCCCTCCCTAAATCATACTGCAGTGTCGGTTGGCAAGGATGCGGAGGTAAGAAGCGAGCTCAGCAACCAACAGTGGAGAAAAAGCCAGTGAGCTGAGTGACATCCATCCAAACTTCACTGTGCCTGGAGCCTGACTCAGGACTCAGCGCTGCAGAATGTTCACACTGCACACACAGATAAAAAAAATAACTAAGCAATGTTCCGAGATAGCCAGTGTGGACAAGGGGGTGGAGGTGCAGGTGTGTGCCCGGCTGGTGGGAGTGAAATTAATATCCTGACCCTTGCAAGGAGCACCAGGTTGTGTAGCCAGGAGCGTCCCCCCGAGGTTCCCTCCACCTCCAGCCTTTCCCCTGCCAAAGAGATGGAAGGGGAGCTTGTTCCCGGGGAGCAAAATAAGACTGAGTCATTAGCCATTCTTTCTTTTCCTGAAAAATCAGGAAATATACACAGCCAGGCGTGGCACTGACTGACGGGATGCCCCCACCCAAAACCGATCATGACATTTAAAACACACTGTGAGGGAGGAGGAGGTGGGACCCTGCGGAGAGGTTCACCCATTTGTGAATTAACAGAGCAGTGGGTGTCGAGGAGTGGCTCTGTGTCGCAGCGGGCCGGCACATACATCTGCTCTGTTGCACCACCTGATGCCAACTACCACTTTCACTCTTCAAAAGCCCCTACCAGCAAGACGAAGCCTTCACCTTTTTGCTCCTGAGCTTCTATTTGAAAACAAGCTCACTCTGTATCTTTGGGCTATAAGAATCTTTGATTTTAAAAGCAGGATCCAAAGCACGAAATAGCACCTCTCCTTCTAGGCAGGGCTCCATGTCAGAGTAGAAGGAGTTGCAGGTGATATCATCCTTTCCAGTCTTGTAGGAAACAACGGTCTGAACCCCAAAAGCGAGAAACATCCCCATGAAGGAAAGGGCCTTCCTCTGGCTTCTTCAAGACTGTTCTTATTTCCCCATCATGGTGCTAGCTCTTCTTAAGAATTTCAGCAGCCATGGCCCAGGCGTTATCAAAACTGAGGTCAAGAAAGCAAATTGTTTTCTCGAGTGAGACGGGGCTTTCCACAGGCATTTCTGGCTGAGAGGAACCTGTCCTACTTTCAAGGACCTGGTTCTCTGTGGCCATCCAACAAATAAACATGAACACCTGTGACTTCCTGGGACTGCTGAAAGGCAGGGGAGGGGATCCTTGCTCCTAAGCAGGCCGTACAGGGTGAGGCTGGCAGTCACACAGCTGGACATGGGGCTGAACAGAGGTACCAGCAGCCAGCACTCAGGCGCACACTCTGGGTATGGTCTTGTACCTTGATACCCATCATCCTTTGCTGAGTGGGGTCAACCAAGATGGCTCCTGCTTAAGGTCATCAGTAAATGAATAATAGATAACAATTTTTGTGTATGTGTGTGGGACCAGGGTTCAAACTCATGACCTTGCACTTGCCAGGCAGGCACTTGTGCCACAGAGCTATCTCCCCAGTGCCCAGTAAATGAAAATGTACCTCATTTCCTGAAGCTCATTTCACATCCCTGGCTTTTGCTGTTCTGGGGTCTCCCATCAATGAGGGGCTGTGTTTCAAGAAGTTCATAACTGTTTTCAGTGCTTGGGCGCTGACTCTGATGGCAGAGTCACCAGCGTTGCCAGGAGGTGACTGGAGCCCAGTTTCCCAAGGCCCTGTCCAGTGTCGCGCTGCGGACTGACTTGGGGGTGGCGTCAGCGGCAGTGGCTGTCCTTATCTGTCATGCTTGGGAAGCTGTTCCCTCTTGCCTGGCGAAGAAGCCATTTTGGTCTCCAAACAAGAACACCAGGTTCTCACCCTGGCCAGGACAGAGACCCACCACCCACTCCAACTGGCACAAGGTCCACGGGAGACCAGAACAGCGACTCCAGCCTCCACAGGTCAACAACACAGGAGCCTCCATGGCACATGGGCCCTTCTGTGCTTACTTAACTCAGAGAGGAAATTGCCACACAGATACCCATCAACGGACACGAAGTGCCAGGCCAAAGGCAATGACAAATTCCAACGGCCACATCCGACCACCTTCCAGGCTCAAAGAAATGGAAAATTTCCAGGAGGCAGCAAAGATTGTTGTTACCTGAGACCATCAGTTCAAGGTGAGCTTGTAGCTGGGACTGCTACAACGACAACAACAACAACCCTCAAAATCCTTACATGTACAACACACATGTGTGTGTGTGTATGATATACAAACCAAGAACTCCTAGAAGGTTAAACATGGAAATCTAAAAATTCCCAAACCAAAACAAACAGAAAACCACTTTTTTTTTTTTTTTTTTCAGTACTGGGGATTGAACTCAGGACCTTGCACTTGCCAGGCAAGCGCTTGTTCTACTGAGCTATCTTTCTAGCCCAGAAAACCACTTTTGAAGGCAAACAGAACCAGTGAGTGACAGAGCCACAGCCAGCTGGAGACAGGAAGCCTGGGCCATGCAGCAGTAGCGTTCGCTGATATGCTCCCCAACCTACAACACCTGCTACCTCAAGGCCCTGCATCGCTGCCCCATCACTACCTTTTCCAAAAATTTCAGATCACTGAAGTCCCAACTCTAACACTAATTGTCAGCAATTCTATCACCTCCAAGGTGTGGCGGCACACACCTGTGACTTCAGCATGTGGGAGGCTGAGGCAGGAGATTGTTGTAAGTTCGAAGCCAGCCTGAACTACATAGCAAGACCCTGTCTCAAAAACCCGAACCAAACCTAACCTAACCAAACCAAAAATTCTATTAGCTAACTATTACACAGGCCAATCTCACTAATCAAATCTCATAAGAAAGCACTGTTCACACAGGCCAGGTCCCAGCCATGTTTTGATTCAGTTAGTGAAAAATCTGACAACAAACCCTACAGAGTGAGCACTGTGGACAGTGTTCGTTCTGCAAAGATAAGAGCTGGCTTGGCATGGGGAACAGTGCAGACATGGGAGAGGGCCAGAAGGAGATGTCACATGTCCCTGATGAGAAAGGCTGAACCCTTGCTCAGGGGAAGCCATCATGCCACAGGTTCAGGACCACAGCAGCTTGCGAGGGGACACTTGATGCTGTGGAAGAGCAGGGCGCCAGGACAGCCAGAGAGAGAGAGAGAGAGAGAGAGAGACAGACAGACAGACAGACAGACAGACAGACAGACAGACAGACAGACAGACAGAGACAGAGACAGAGATGAGACAGAGACAGCAAGAGAGAGAGCACTTGGGAGACACTGTGGGGGACAGTGCAAAGGGCTTGGCTTGGCTTCATCCTGGGCGAGGTGACAAGGTGGCCCACAGGGCCTCTTCCACTTCTTGGTCTTCAGAGCCACAGAAACAACCTGGTGAGGTTCTTACAAGACCAGACACTAACACTGACACCGATACGGTGGCCGCTGGCATGACTGCCACTGCTGCGACTTCTGCACAGTCAGGCCACACGTTCACAGGATCAGCTGTGAGGATTTGTGGGATCAGTAGGACCAGCACAGAAAGGGCGGGAGCCCTAGGAGCCAGAAGTCAGGCCTCGCCTGGTCACAGGAGCCCCGAGCCCAGCGGTCCCCCTTCCCATGTGGATTATGTATTCGACTATGGGGGTAGCCACCTGTAGAGTGTCTCCCAGCTGATTGGACAAGGATAGGGGACAATGACGGCAGAAGCCAACATGTACTAACATGTACAATGTGCCAGGGACTCCTACATGCTTTCCACATATGAATTTACTTAACCCATACAGTAACGACCATCTGTGGATTATGATGCCCACTTTACAGATGAGAAAACAGAGGCAGTAAGCGCTTAAGGAAGTGGTGGGCAGGACATGCCCCTCTCTGAGAGCCAGGGATGTCCTGAGTCAGGGCACTTTCTGTGCACTACCTGGGGGCTCCCTCTCTTCTGCTGCCTGTGGGCCAGTCCTGCCCACCTGCTCAACACCCACGCTGACCACTGCTCCCTGCAGGGCACTGTCTCTGCCAGCGTAACTGCTTCATCCTCCTCCTGCTTTCCCGGCTCGACCTGTGTTATTTCTCTCCCTGGTAGGCTCCTTGTCCCCTCCAGAACTTCTGCCACGATGGAGACATTTTACCCTGTATACGCACAGTCTGTAGCCACCTGGCCCTGTTTGGTGCTGGAAATGTGGCTAGGGAGACTCAGGAACTGAGTTGCAATTTTTACTCAGTTTTAAAGAAATGAAATTTTAACAGCCACACGTGCCTGGAGACCATAGTATTGGATGGCACAGGCCCAATTCCCAGGGGGACCTGTCCTACACTGGATGATGAAAGATGCGTGAGAGATGGGGAGATAACTCAGTAGAAGAAGCACCTGCCTGGCAAGCGTAGGGTCCTGAGTTCAATCCCCAGTACCGCAAAATAAATAAATAAATATCCCTTACATTATATATGAAAGATTCATGAATGAAGGGGTTAGCAAGCAAGGAAAGCCAATGAGAAAGAAGGCAGTAGGATCCACGCAGCACCAAACTCCTCTCTCTGCCCATCTGCACCTCCCCAAGGAGACCTGCTGCGAGCCACCATCCCTGCCACCGTGCCCCATACCCTGGGTCTGGAGAGGCCACCTGGAGGTGCTTCCTCCACTCTAGCCCTGTGGAGTAACCTGATTCATTCTTGGCTCTTGAGTCTCCATTTGTAGATGTCTCAGTGGGTGAGGCCACCATACTCTGGGAAGAGCTAGCATCGCACAAGTTGCAATATGTGCAACACAGGGGCCTGTGTGACACCAGAAGGAAAGAGTGATGCATACAGACGGAGTGGCTTGGATGGCTCCTCAGGGATGAGGCCTCTAAGCAGAGCCTCAGAGGTGGCTTAGCACTGTGACAGGGAGCCACAGGGAGGGAGTGGAGGGAGCAATGGGCTGGGAGCAAGAGCCCAGCTTGGCGAGTCCAACCAAGGATCTGGAATAAAACTACATCGAGGTTTCTCAAATGCACCAGCGCCCAACGCCCATCAGGCAGGGATTCTGATGCCAGTGCTCTGAGGCAAGATCCAAAGCCTGGCACGTAATAAAAAGCCCCTGCGTTGGAGGCTGAAGCCCTGGCTATATGGACCAGAAATGGTATCACCTCTGTGCCTCTCAAGTTAGAAGCTGTTTTTTAACAAGAGCCTTGGGGCATCTGCCCAAGATGAAAGTCTGAGGAGATCCTACTCAGCATTTGCAGGAAAGCGAGGGGTGCTGACACCAGCCAGCCTGAAGTTTCCTGATCCTGAGCTCCTGACTTACCACTGTGATCCAGTTGTTCACTGACATCCGAAAACAGCATCAGCCTGAGTCTTAGATCTGACTTCTACTGGGCCCCATAGAAAAGGCGACACAGACAGCTCAGTGGACTGTAGCAGCTGCTTAGGCAGAGCGCAGCGGCTGGGTTCGATCCCTGGCTTGCCATGCTGGCCCCGCCCCTGGGGCATGCTGAAATAGTGATTAAGACTGGACATGGTGGCATGTGCCTGTAATCCCAGCACTTAGGAGGCTGAAAACAGGAGGTTCACTATGAGTCTGATCTACATAGTGAGACCCTGTAGACCTTGGGTTAAATACATTAAAAAAAAAAAAAAAAAGGAGACACAGGGACAAGGACAGGAGAGCCGCAGAAAAGGAGTGCAGAGTACAGAGTGGGGACGCATGCACAGTCAGTGTCAGGAACAAGACTGAGGTTCTTTGAGGCCAGGTGAAGAGAAAGTCACCTGGGCACAAGGGTGTGACAGGAGCTGTGTACACACATGTGGAAAGACGGAATTAAAACTGGTGCTGAGGGGCCAGTGAGATAGCTCAGTGGTCTAAAGCTCCTGCTTAGGCAAGCTTAGGCAACCACGGGGACCCCGGTTTGATCCCCGGCACCATGTGTTGCACCAGTCCCACTCCCCAGGGCAGGCTGAGCCAGCCATAACATAAATAAATAAAGTTAAAAAATCCAACCAAACAAAAACTGGTGCTGAAAGTGTATGCAGCCTTGGGAGTCCCTGCAGAGCTCAAGGTGCTATACTAAATGCACAGTCCATTCAAATAGCATGTGTAAGGAAGTGACTCTGCTGTTAACTTTTACAGGGCAGCTGTCTGGCTTCTGAAACTCGGGGGCTGAGAGGTGCACCCCCCCTTACACAGCACCCAGTGGTTTCATTAGGATTTACCCTGGCTGCCCTGCCTTGCCTCTGGCACCCAGACCAGGGCAGCAATCAATCAGGACACTGGCATGGGGCCTACGAGAGGTCCCTGCATGCCGTAACTCCTGGGATTCCACACAGTCCACACTTAGGAACTCCCCAGAGCGTCTGCTTTCTGTGGTGGTGAGGCAACATATTTTTGTCTCTATTTATAATTTTTCATGGGCTGAGGAGATAGCTTGGCAGTCTCAGCACCAGCATGATTAGCATAAGGACACAGGTTTGATCCCTGGTACCACATGCTGGGGCCCTGGAACTCCCAGCGCACTGTGCAGGCCACCAAAAATGAGCATGGTGGGCACACCTGTAACCCCAGCACTAGAGACGCTGAGACAGGAGTATCACTATGAGTCTAAGCTGCATAGTGAGACTCTGTACCAATGAATTAATTAATTAACTAACTAATTAATTAAAAACTTTTTAAAATAATTTTTCACAACAGGCCTGTACTAGGCAGTTTGCTGAATAACTTGCCATCCATCCACAGGTCTCCTGCCCATCTCCACCACCGTGGCTAGAAAAGTTTTATCACCACTTTTTTCTTGCCTCCCTTGCAGCTAAGGACAGCCATGTGCTGTCCTGGAACTATTGAAACAAGAGGCACTGGTCAAAAACAACCCAAAACACTGAGAAAGGCAAAACATAAGGTCAGGAAAAAAAACCCAATCCAACCTGGCATCAATGTCGTCAAACTACAGGCCAACGCCAGGTGGTCACTGCCTCCACTAAACTTCAGGTCTTATGAGAAAACGTGCACATTTCTCAGCCCACCATTCACTCACTGGCTGTTTCAGCCAAAAGCACGCACTGCGTTCCTCTGTGCCTTACCTTCCTTCCTCGTGACTGTTTCTATCTAGTTTTTACACCAGCTTCCAGCTGCTCCCCAACTGTTTTTAAAAATCTCTTTTCCTATTTATCTCTTTCACCCCTGGCTCCCAACCTAACAGCAGTCAGACACCCAGCCCCACTTCTAAAATGCCAGGCTTGATGTCCAACACTTGGTCTTCTGGGAGCGAGGTCTTCTGAGCTCTGCAGGCCTTTCTGCAGCCACCCTGTTCACCCAAAGCCACAGAGGACAATCAGCGAGTACATGATTATGTTGCTTTCCTTCTTGGACTACTTCGATGAGTGGGTATAAGCACAGAAGTCTATTTCTCATGTGTACTATATTTAGCAGACCCCAAATTTCCCAGCAGTGTCAGAACTCGGCCACAGCCATTCAAGCTGACACATGAAAGCCCTGGACAAGCAGCAACTCTTGGGAACAGCTGTGCAAACAGAAACACAACTTACAAATCAGCCCAGAGCTCTTCACTGCATCAGTTGATAGAATCCGGACACCACCTGACCAGGCCCAGGAGCCTCCAGAATTTAACTAGGTGTATGATTTTTTACAAAAGTATATTTTCATCTTGAATAAGCTTAAGATTTCCATCTTTCATTGCACTATTTAGTATACATGCAGACCGACAAGCTTCCTGCGGCCATCGACACTTCCCGGCCTCCTTCAGGCCATAAAACCTCCAAGAGGAAGAAGCATGGTGTCCAAGCGGCACCCTGTCCTTCCACGCTGCACCCACCAGTGCCAGTATCCCTGCACCCACCCCAGCACCACTGTCCCCCCAACCGGGAGTAACCAAGTCAAAATTCGAAACTGCACAGTGGTTGCCAGTCACAACCAAAGACACTGCGTACCTGTGCGTGCTACGGCAATGAGTCACATTTTCAGGGCTCCTTCATTTCAAGAATGATTCACATTTTGTGTGTGACTCAGACACAGCAACCCATTCCTGCTCTAGGTCATAAGGCACGGGGAGTGACAGCTTTATGGGATGGACAGACAGCTCAAGGGTGTCTTGGGGGTGGGTTGGGAGACATGAAAGGGACCCGAGTTTGTTGGGGCCATCTGCCACGGTCAATACCCACGCACCCACTCATTCACTTACACACTCTAGTTAACTTTCTTTATCACACACCACACACCAAGCTTCAGAGGGTCGCCTTTCCCAGATGGTGACTACGAGCCAAAAAATAGCACTTTTATTAGACCACATGAAATTAATCTTCTCAGAGGACTTTCCAGAACTTTCTCTGGCCAGTATGTCTTACCCCTCTGTAGCACCTCAGCTGACTGAATTTTATACAGGGTGGTTCTTGATATACCTACCACCTGCCTATGGGAGCTGGGATCTGTTCAGATCCAGTCTTTCTCATCCCTTCTGAGAGCTCCCACGCTGCCATGCCAGTACAGTGGTGGCCTGGAGTGAGGGTTCTCCCTCCCATCCTTCCCAAACCATCATGTGATTTGTTTTCATGACCTCAAGTCATTTATCAGCAGAGGGAGTAGTAAAATCACCTGGGGACTTTAGAGACCCGCAGCTCTGGTTCTGAGCCCGGCTTGGTGTGAGGCGAAGCTTGGGACTTGAACTTCTCCAAGCCTAGCTTTTTGCAACTCACGTAAGTAAGTGCAGGAGTGTCGAAAAGATCAGAAACACAACAGGAAGTGCTGGCCTGGAAGAGCTGCTCAGTCCTGCTCAATTGTCAATAATCTCCTTCCTGTGAGCAGGGAGACCTTGCCAATACAAGTCACCCGGGGGTGGAGCCACATGTGGGCCACATGCCATGTCTGTCCTCCCTCTGTGGACACAGGCATGGCCTCCCCAGGTCTCCCTAAATAAGTCACCAGGGCCAGGAGGGAGTGGGTGCAGGGCACAGCCTCATACAGTGCAACCCAGGAGGGCACATTTTGTTCAGACACCAGCTTTGCTTTTTTCCTGGGAGGTCTGGCTCACCCGCACCACCACAGAGTGAGTAAAACATCTCAACCATGCCAGACCCCAGGTCTAACCCCGATGTGACTCCCTTGTCACCTGAGTGATGCAGCTGTTTCAGGGTGAAAGTGATCACCAGTCATAAAGGGTGAATGACAAACTCTATCAGCAATACCAAAAGAAAACTAAGAACTAGCAGGCGTGGTGGTATATGTCTCTAATCTCAGCTCTCAGGAGGCTGAGGCAGGATGGTTGCCACAAACTTGAACTATGGGAAAAGACCCTGTCTCACAGAACCAAAACTAAAACCCACCCACCTACCCACCAAACAAACCAGAAAAGCAGAGGAAAACTAAAAATTGCTTCATCTCCAACATGATAGCATAGGAGTGTCAGCTTTATTTACAGGAATGACAGTTCATACATGTTCAATATCAAGTTGCACACACAGCTCCCTGCCCGCTATCCTAGGCTCTGGTAATTATTAGAAGAGCCATCTGCTCAGCCTAATGAAATGTGCAATCTCCAGTACATATAATTAGTGAAATCACTTTAATTAATTAAACAAATTAATTAGTTGCAAGGATGTTGCAACCATCTCCCAGGAACTGCATGCAAGCCATTTATTCTGCATGTGTCTGCTAGGTTCCTGCGGAGGGCAGAGGCCTGCACTAGGGCTCAGAGATGATGAAGATGGGGCCTCATGTGTAGAAACCGTAGCCCAATGTGGACTCACTGGTGACATCCCTTCTCCCCATGATGACCAAGTCCTTGTAGTGTTCCTGGGACTGGATTTTAAAATTCCAAGTCCAAGGGCTGGCCGGATAGCTCAGCAGACTATACAGTGCCTGCTTAGGCAAGCACAGGGCCTGCAAGTTCAACCCCCCTGCTACATGCAGTGCCACGCGGAGATGCCAAGTGAGACTGGACCTGGTGGTGTGCACTTGTGATCCCAGTACTTGGGAGGCTGAAAACAGGAGGATCACTACGAGTCTGATCTGTGGAGTGAGACCCTGTAGATCCTGTTTTGAAAAAACAAACAAACAAAAAAATCCAAGTCCACATTTTAGGTGTCACCCCCTGGTCCCTGGTCTCAGGCCGAATGGGATGGTTGATCACACTACTTCTGCTTGTTTTTTAAGATGCTCCCACTATGTAGCTTAGGTTGGCCTTGTGTTTACTATGTAGCCCAGGTTGTCCTTGAACTTACAGTAATCCTCCTGCCTCAGCCTCCTGAGTCCTAGGATTACAGGCATGCACCTCCATGACTGATTCGTTCTCCCTTTTTCTGCTTGACCTGAGTCAAAGGTCATCATCTGCCAACCATCACTGTAAAGAAGATGGCAAAACCTGGCCATCTGCAGCCTCAGCCTCTGTTCATGGCAGACATTGCTAATCAATCACAGAGCTCCATGTGTGTAGCTCAGACTCAGCCTCAAATCCTTCAAAACCCTCAGTGTCAGCCACCACTGCTCATCATCCTGTGCAAGATGCTTGGGGGAGTAGTAAAGTAAGTCTATTTGCCTTGTAGGGCTAAGATTCTAGACACTCTAGGTTAGAAAGGCCCACCAACATGGAGTCTAACCACCCATCTTGAGCTGAAGTCCCTTCCCCTGAGTCTTCTGTAAGGGCCATCTGGGTTCTCCTTGAATGCCTGTTGAGATGGGAAGCTCACTGTCTTCCTAGCCTCAATAGCTGTGGCTGTTAAATTTTTTCCTACAAATTCCTGAATGCCTCTCTCATCCATCTTTTGTAGGAAACCACATGATGATGAGTCAAACACTGAAACACAGCTCCCTTTGCCAGGCCACCCAGCTATGTTGCTCACAGGGCTTGGTTTATGTGAAGCTGATATGGAGAATTAACAACTGGTGGGCAGCTTGTAACCCCCAGCTGAACTGAATCTGCATGGTGCTAGCTGTGGAGGGCCCGTCTGAGGGTGGTTGCTGGCAGCGTGAAAAGGAGAACTGGAGAGGAGTGGGGCTTGTCGGTCCTCTTGGAGGAATTTGTCATGCCGGTTTTCCTGGCATGAATTTGGCTGTTCTTACTGTTGGAGGAACTTGGGACCTTGCTGTCACCAAGGGTGGCTGTGATACTTCTGGGGGGACCTCTTGTTCTTACTTAGAGCGTCACTTCCTGGCTCCAGTGCAGGTCCCTCAGCCTGCTGGCCCAGACCCTTCATCCTGCTGGCATAGACTTTCTAGCTTCCACCACTGACCTTAGGGCCTTCCCAGCACAGATCCTTGATGTAGGCTTGCGTGAGTTGTTGTTGTGGCTCTAGGTCTCCAGGTGGACTGCTGGGGGCATTGTTATGGGCTCGAAGTCTTCAGCTAGACTCACAAAGGACATTGTCCTGGGATCCAGGTCAGCTGGGTTCTTTGGGCCTCTCTTGTGTGGACAGATTTCCTGCACTCTTTTGTATCTGACTCTTTGGGTGAGTAAAATGAAGTAATCCTATACATTATGTGTCCTGTATTATTCCCCTTCCAAATCCCGACTACAACAGCTGGGGTACTGCCCTAGTCTCATAAGGCTCGTGGGCTCTATGTTCAGGGACGGCCTCTGTGCCAGCTGCCCTGCTCCTAGTGGATTCTCTACTTGACTGCAGCCTCTCACTGCTCCACTGTACTCTGACTCCCTTCCAATCAGGCAACTGCCACCTGCCCCAGGACTTCCCAAGGAGCTCACCGTCTGCATGGAGTCCTGGGAGGCCCGAAACCCACAAGATGCTAAGAAAGATACGATATGAATTACAGACCACCAATTTGCCAGCTATAAATGGCTTGCTTCAAAGGTTTCCTTCATAGAAATTTCTTTATGATGCTGACAGCCGGTAGCCACAAGAAACCTTATTTAAAATGATGGTTAGACTCCCAGGTCAGCCCACAAAACCCTTCTAAGCTTCTACAATACCTGCGCATAAGCCTAATACTGCTATCTTAACCATACATGGCCACTGTCTATAGGGTGGTTTCCATGGTGATACACGCTCTGTACTGCATTTCAGAGACTGAGGCAGCAGGTACACCTGTGCTGCATCACTCCATAGGCTGCAGGGACAGAGGACCACAGAGGACAACTGACTAGGACAGCAGGCCCCAGTCCCTGCAGTCCCATGGGTCCTTTCAAATGCACTGGGCTACAGCTCCTGCCTCCATGGGCAAGGGCCTTTAGGATTCAGGGAGTTGGCACAGCCAGGAGAACTTCTGGAAGGTCTGGAATGTCAACAACTATGGGGCTTGGTTGGCAGGTTGTCTTTAGGGGGCTGCTGTTTTCCAACACCCACTGCAGACCCAGGGACAAGGGTATTTCTCCAACTCAGAAACGGAGAGCCAGAAAAGCCACTTAGTTCTTCTCAGAGTCCTCAAGTGAAATCTTTACCAGTCAGTGTCCATGGTAGTGACAGGATGTGCAGAGCCACCTGCTTGACCCTAGTGGGTCTGGGGAGGAGGGTGAGGAGCAACTGGGGAGGCCTCCCATGTAATTCAGGGTCCTGTAACCATGGGTGGCCACCTGGAGCAAGCAGGTGCTCCTTGTCCCAAGCCACATGGGGTCTGCTGGCCACAGGCTGAGCCCCACAGCTCCAAGAACCCACTCTTCTGGGAGCCTCCTCATTCTGACGATCCTCCTCGAAGGACTCATAGGGCCGTGATACATAAAAGGTGCCAAGAACAAAGGCATCATTCTCTCAGCTCATCCCCAGCCTGTCCTGTACCCCCTGCAGAGTAACTCGCTTCAGCTGTACAAGTCTTATTGGTTCATAAATGGGGGGCATGAGGTCCAGAGACGGTGGGAGTTCACCCCAGCTATTCAACTACCAGCTGCAGGGCCAGGATCACATAAATGTCATATGATGTGACACTGTCACATGTCATACCAATAAAGGTCACTGTTAATGGGTAACACAGGAAGACTATGCTTGAGGGCTTAAATCCGTGCCAAATTTTGTTTTCTTTTTTGAGAAGGGGTCTTGCTGTGCCACCTACACTGGTCTTGATCTCGGGGTTTCAACTGATCCTCCTGCCTCAGCATGGAGGGTCAACGCTCCTATATGGAGCCTGGGGTTCCAAGGGAGCAGAACTTTTAAGGCTCCAAGGCTAGATCTCCTCCAGTCCCGACTTAGCCCCAAAAGCTGGCTCCTCACTGGCTCCCCAGATGAAAATGGCAAAGCAAACTCCTACAACCTCACCTGCCTTCCCCAAAGCACAAAGCTGCCATCCAACCTGCTCCCCACTGCCCTTCTCCCCTGACCAAACCCAGGTTCCATGAGGGCAGGAGATACATGGGCTTTATTTTTACTTTTTTTTTTTTTTTTCTGGTCTTCAACTTTTCTTTCTTTCTTTCTTTCTTTCTTTCATCTTCAATTCTCTATGTACTCCAGGCTGGCCTCAAACTTGTGACAATCCTCCTGCCTCAGCCTCCCAAGTGCTGGGTTACGGGTGTGTGCCCGCATGCTCAGCTAGAGATGCACATTCAATGCTGTACCCAGAATAGTGCCAGACACACAAGAGGCATTTGATATGTCTTTGCTGAGTGAACAAACAGATGAATCTACACTGGAGTGAAGAAAATGTCCACAGCATGACATCAGAGCAAGGAAAGCAGCCCTGCCCTATGTCACTCACGCATAATGAGTTCGTGTGTGTAAACGATGATTGTTTGTACCCAAGAGTACGCATGAGTAGCGCAGGGGAAAAATGCTGCAAAGAACACATGAAAATGTTCCTTGCGGTTATTTCTAAGAGGTAAGAGCCAAGACAGCTTTAAATATTTTACAAAAACTACACATTACTCCTATAATTGTGTGTGTGTGTGTGTGTGTGTGTGGATTGAACTGAGGTTCACTGAGGATTGAACCAAGGGTCTGCTCACACTAGACAGGTGCTCTACCACTGAGCTACATCCCCAGCCCATGTTATTGTGAGTCAGTTTTGCCAATAAGCTTGAGTGTGAGGACACATACAGAGAAGCAAGCAGTTGTCCACAAAAGAGCTAAGCCAGGGGTTAGGACAAGCAGCAGCAGCACCCCTTCTGCATAGCCAGCAATGTCCCGAAAACAACCAGTCAGGTCTCTGGAGCCTGGACCTCAGTAGCGCCCCATTCAAAACTCTTCCGAAGAAGGAAAACTCTAGAAACATTAAAAGCTGCTTCATTGTCTCTCTGGGGCAGTCTTAGAGTTTTTTTATCTTGTGATTTTTAAAAAATTTACATTAGAACATAAAGTTCACATACTATATTAAGTTTAGTAATTTGCAAGTCAAAATCTCTGTAGAAACAGCCTTATCTTCCTTGGGCAGCGTCAAAGAGGAGGTGAGCTCGCGGAATCCCACCAAGACCTTGGGCCTGCTCAGGTGCCCCCTGGGCTCCGCTCCCCCTCCTCTGCTAGGCTGAGGACAGACTGTGAAGCCCAGCCCATTTATTTACCCTCAGAGGAAGGCCAAGGGCTGGAGGCAAGGAAGGAAAGGCCAAGGTGAAGCCAGGCTTCAAAGGTCTCGCACTCGGCAGTGTGGAAGGGAGCAGTGGCCCTTCCTCAACGGCCCCGCTGGACTAATGTGTAACAGGAGTTCTGAGAGGAGATAAGTAAGTGTGGGCAGGAAGGCTTTGAGGAATAGGCTGGGCAGAGAAGAGAGGAGCTGGGCCTGAGGCTGCCCTGGGAGGGGACTTTAGTGTCAGTCACCTGGGGGTGGGGCAGAGCTGACCCAGCTTACAAGACCCCCTGCCTCCAGCTTCCTGTTGGACAGGGGGTGCTTATTTGCCCAGGGAGTCACCCACCCACTGTGTGAGCACTGAGTGTCTCTACCCAGGAGCAGATGGGCCTGGGGGGCAGGGCTTTCTCCTCTTCATCGACTTCAGGAGCCACCAGAGTCGGTGGGGGTGAGGTACCTGCAATCTTGTCTGGCTCTAAGACCTGTGGTCTGTCCCCAGCAATTCATTCCTGTCAGACCCCAGCAACCCAAAAGGCCACTGTGGAAAGACAGTAGGAGCAGAAACTCAAGTCAGGCTATGAGAGGAACAGTGGAACTGGCAGGAAGAGAAGGGGAAAAGGTCAAGTCAAGGACACTGCAGAGGGAAAAGGCATGGGAAAAGAAGGCTGCAGGAGACAGGGAAGAAGAAGGGGCATCTAAAGAGAACTGAGCCAGCTGAGGTGGTGCACACGGGCAACCCCCAGCACTGGAGGAGGTTGAGGCAGGAGGATGGAAAGTTCAAGGCCTGCCAGAGCAATCAGTGATTTGGCTAGATGCTGTCTCAAAAAGGAGGTGAGGAGGAGCCTGGGGGATGTAACTCAGTGCAAAAGCCCTGGGTTCAATTCCTAGTAGCACCAAGAAAGAAAGAGGGAGGGGGGCAGGAGGGGAGGGAAGGGGAAGAGAAGGGAGGGGAGGGGAGGGGGAGGGAGGGAAGGAGGACTCAGGACTTTTAGTACTAAAACTAGGACAGTGCCATGCACTGTGGACAGTGTGGCCTGCTTGGTGGTGCTGTACTTAGGGATGGAGGATATTGTCTGACCCTGAGGTCCTCTTTCTTCCTCCTCATGGTTCTGCCCCTGCTCAATAACAGCCCTGGAGACAACGGGAAAGCAGAGGGTCACCCAGCCTTGAGGCAGCATCCTCTTATTTCAGCCATGAAGATTTCCAAAGGGGCTCAGGCAAAAGACACAATTCTTTAATGAGGGTTTAAAATAAAACTTAGAATCAGAGCTACTACCTTTTGCCTGAGGGTTTCCCAACTGGAGCGAAGCAGCCTGTAGCCTAAGGCAGTGCCTCACCTATACTGGGAAGCAGAAGAAGCAAGCCTGGGGGGTGACTGCACCCCCATCCAGACCCTCCTCCCTCTCAGTTCCCACCCCACTTGCAAAGGTAGATCCTTTGGGAGTGCTGGTGGCTTCTCTCCACCTGATGGATAAATCAATCTCTCGAACAAAGATTTATTGGGCATCGACCCTGGCAAAATCTAAGTTTGGCCCTGTCCAGAACACAGAGCACAGGCTGTGGTCTATGGCTTCAAAGGGTCAATGAGGCAGATGAGGGCGGGTGGGGGGCTCGGGTGGGCATCTGGTAAGAAAGCACGAATCACGTACATTTTCAGCTCCTATTTCCTGTCCCATTGTTAGTGCCAAGAACTGTACCAGGGAACACAGGTGAGTGAGCAGATGGCTGTGAAACTGTCTAGGGACAACGACAGCCACCTTGGCCCTCAGGAGGTGCGCCTACTGCATCACCGACCCAGCTACCAAGCCAGCACTCACTTGTCCTTAGCATGCCAGCAAGGGCTGCAGAGGACTGGAAAAAAAAAAAGTGGAAATCACGCCTCTGACCTCAAAGAATTAACCAAATGGCTGAGAAGATAAAACTTTACAAAGAAAAACAGTCAACTCCCAAGTTCAAAGTGAAGAGTGGACAGTGGGCAGCAGACTCCAGTTAGCACAAGGGCGCCTGGCCACAGAAAGCCCTAGAGTTTCCTAAGGGAGCAGAAACAAAGCATGATGGGCAACATCGACAGAAGAGGGTTTTCCAAGCAGGAACAACGAAACAGGCATCTGATTTTGTTTTTCTCTCAAAACACAAAACAAACATAGTTATTGCTCAGAATGTTTCCACATGCACATCTGTTCATTTCTTTGTTATTGTTCATGGGTCTTTAAGTCAGTAAGGACCTCGTTGCTATGAACTTCATAAATACAAGTGACAGTGAAATGGAAGGATGGGCACCAGGGGCAATTTCAGTTCTCTGCACTATGAGGGTGTGCAATCAAAACACATTTAGCTGTGTAATGCAAGTCTTTGTACAAATATGCGCACACACACGCGTGCAACCCACTTCCCTCAGCTCTGCTTTCTGCCTGCCATCCAGCAACGTGAAGCCCACCTTTCTGTTCGAGGCCCCTCATAACTCAGGGAAAGAGGAACTGAATCGCCAGGGACAATCCAGATTAACAACTGGAAATCGACCCCATCGGTTTTGCTATAATGATATTCACAAACTATGAGCAGCAAGCCCCCCTTTGGTCTGATGGTACAGTGGTCAGTCAATAGCAAGTTAACAACTATTGACTGGCTGTCTACTTAATGAAGCACCTGTGCTGGGGTTCAGGGACTGCAAAGGACAGGGTAGGGCAGGGACCAGGAGAAAGAAGGCAGGACACAAAGAGAAGCAGCAGGAGACTTGCAAGTCCCTGCGTCCGGTCCTGGCTCCACCACTAACTGTGTTGGGTAAGCAGACCCCACAGTGAGCTCTACTTCCTGTCCACGAGCGGGTCCTGCCTCTCCCGGGTCACCTGCAGTTTCTGCGAGATAACACGTGCTAAGTGCCTAGGAAGCGGGAGGCTCCATAGCATGCACTCATGATATGCGAGGGACAAATGCTTGTCCACTACCTGTCTAGTCCTCCAACAGTGCCCTGCGTCTCCATCAACCATCCTGTCACCACCACAGTGACTGGCTCCCAGGAGTGGCGAGAGCCTGCATCCCACGTGTGATGAAAACAAGGCAACATGAGGTCCAAGCAGTGCATTCTGGCATCCTGGGGCCAGAAGGGGACATTGTGCCTGAGAAAGAACGAGTATTGAAGGGGAACATCCGGTGTGAGGAATCCCATGTGAGCCCTGCACAAAGCTCCACAGGATGCCGGGATTCACCCACTCCTAGATTGCTTAATCACGTGAGCCAGTGCAGCTTTTCCCTTTTGCTTCAATGAGTTTTGGTTGGTTTTCAGGTAATCTACCAACAGACAGAAGAGAGAAGATGTGGTTGAAGTATAAAGCTAGGAAGCTGTCTAAGCTTGTTCCAGGCTCCCTAATGCGTTCTCCTGAAAGGAATGGAGATAGTAAGAGGCCACCACAAAGCAGAGAGGAGAAAGGCCATCGTAAGCAACAGAACAGGCAACTCCTGAGCTGGCCCCTAGTTGCTTCCTGTCCCCTGAGACCAGTGAGGGCCACGGGGATGGGAGGAGTGGACCACATCAATCCTTGATGGAAAGCTGGAAATGAGAGCATCCGTCAGCTCTACTTCTGCAAGATCTCTCCAAATGTTCACCTATTTCCTTTTATGGCAATTGCTGAAGAGCCCAGGGCAGCTCTACCCAATATGCCACTGATTTATTTTATATCTTAAAAAATTACCCAAGGCCTGCAGTCCTGAGCTCATGTTCAAATTAAGCTTGCTGGAAATCCAATTGGGGATGAGTAATTTAATTTGGTTACTACAATTAAAAGTGGTGCGGTATTTGTGTTTTAAAGGGAAACCATCTTGGATCCATCTAATCTCATTAGGTGAGTATCTTATTTAGATCACATTGTGTCTGGAGCAGACATACTGGGTTGATTTCTTACTTAAATCTCTTGGGAGATCAAAGGAATTGACCTCCCGCTCCTTGCTTACCCAAGGGACAAAGGTCAGCACTGGTGGTGAATGACAGTAACTCTTGGAGGAGCCTGGAATTCACACACCCAGCTCATCGCTATAGCAACCCCTTACATTTTGCAAACAGGTAAAGTAAGGCCTTGAGAGGACAGGGACTGTGACTCAGCTCCCTGCCCCTGGGGTGGCCCTGGCTACTGTAGCACAGATGTTCTTCAGCAGATGTCACATACAAAGACAGCTGGGTGGCTCCAGGTCCCTGCTGCCGCCCACTTATCTCTGCCATGCAGCCACCAGATCCTGCCCTTCCAGAGAAGGTAAACGTGTCAAGGACCATGGATAACTGAGATCAGTACCCCAGCCTTCTGTTAAATCCATTTTCTTGATGACAACTTCAAATCCCCTCAATCTACATTTATATTAAGAACATTCAAACCATACGCTGAGTTGGGTTGGGGGAAGCAGTTTCCTTTTAAAATGTTCTTAATCAACCAGGCATGGTAACAAACACCTATAATCCCAGCCACCTGGGAGGCTGAGGCAGGAGGACTGCAAGTTAGAGCTCAGCCTTAGTGAGACCCTCTCTGTCTCTCTCTGTCTCTCTGTCTCTCTCTGTCTCTCTGTCTCTCTGTCTCTCTCTCTCTCTCTCTCTCTCTCTCTCTCTCTCTCTCTCTCTCTCTCTCTCTCTCTCTCATGGCCCGCTCAGCCTGCCTGGAGGATGGGGCTGGCACAGCATATGGTGCCATGGATCGAACTGCAGTCCCTGCAGTTGCCTAAGCTTTCCTAAGTAGGCACTTTAGACCACTCACTGAACCATCTCGCTGGCCCGAGACCCTGTCTCAAAATAAACAATAAAATTATAAAAGACCCGGTGAAGTAGTTCATGGCATGGAGGCCCTGGTTTCAATCCCTGATACTGGAAAATAATAAAATAAAAAAAAGCAAGCTATTAATCTTACAAGTGTCGCTCCTCAGGCAGATTCAGTGGGTGTGATGTCACACTTCAGGGTTTTAACAACAGCATTTAATCTAAGAAAATTAGGTTATGGAGCAAAATCAAAGAAAGAAGAAGCCAGATAAAAATATTTCCAACATACTACAAGTTAATGGATATATTGTGTGTATTGCATAAAATTCCTTTGGAAATGACTGGGCAAAAGAACACTGCACAATAAAAATGAGAATGCACTGAAAGAGACCACTTACACACACACACACACACACACACACACACACATACACACACACACTATTGAGATCCTTGTGAAAAAATAATTCCAAACCCATTAGCAAGAAAGACCACAAACTAAAACAATGCAATACAGTTTTCAGCACCCCGCTTACCAATACCCAAACCAACTGCAATGCCTAAGATGGTCCGGTGTACTCTAATCCTCAGACACGGCATCCTGATGACAGTGTCAACTAGCCCACGTTTTTGAAGGGCCATCTGACAGTAGGTTTGAGCCACCTTAATACTGAGCAAGTTCACTCCCAATCATTTTCCCTGAGGGATTACCAGAGGAATACCAATCATGAGGACATTTATAGCAGCAATATTCATAATAACAAAAATCTAGAAAACCTCATCTTACCATAATATAAAAATGGTTAAATTATGATACACCAATACAAGCAATCAAGTGTAGACATCAAAACTTAACGTTCTTGACAAAGAATTAAAGATAGAAAAATGCTCACGAAACAATGCAAAAAATTTAAAGCTCTGTGCCAAATTTTTCATTTTCACAAAGAAACCTCTCATATATTATAAATATATAGTCAGGGCAGCTTCAGTTCAATGCTCAACAGATATTCACACTTCTCTCTCCAGAACGCAAGGTTTTTGTTGAAAAAAAACAAAACAAAAGCCAGCTGTTCAGCCAGGGACTACATTTCCCAGCATGCCATGCATCCGCAGGGTGCTTTGTGCCTACCACCACAGGAGGACTACAGGAAGGAAGTGATAGGAGCTTGATTAGGTGGAGGTAGGAGGAACTGGTGTCTTCTCCGTGTTCTATCCCTTATCTGTCAAGTGGGTCAGGAGGACTCCAAGGCCCTAGGGAATGGAAGAGCCATAGGATGGAAGGAGCCTGGACCACTGAATCACTCACTTCGTTGGAGTGGTCACGTACCAGGAACATCTACCCTGCATTTTGTGAGAAGCAAACCCACCCTACCTTAAGCAGCAATTTAGAGTTGTACTTGTTTCTGCACACAAAGAAACTACTGAAAAGAAAACTAACATATTATATCTGATGTAATAAATCACAGCCAAATTCTCAGTAAATTTTAAAAAATCTATCCTTCTCCATCACAAACATGACTTATTTGGTAAACCAAAGAAGGCATGAAGGGCCTGGGGAGCTAGCTCCGTGGTACAAATGCCTGCCTGGCAAGCGCAAGGTCGTGAGTTCAAATCCTCATCCTGAAGAAGAAAAAAAAAAAAAAAAAAAAAAAAAAAAAAAAAAAAAAAAAAAAAAAAAAAAAAAAAAAAAAAAAAAAAAAAAAAAAAAAAAAAAAAAAAAAAAAAAAAAAAAAAAAAAAAAAAAAAAAAAAAAGGCATTAAAAAGACTTTAGAAAACAATACTATATAAGTGAAATCTGGCAAAATACTAAAGTTACACACATTAAATTACAAAAAAAATTATAAGAGCTCAAAGAAATAATACGATCTCGTTAAGTTTTTGAGGGATTGACTAAAACAATTCTGGAGGCTGCGGACCTAGCTTGGCGGTGCAAAGCTTGCCTGGCCTGAGTGTGGCCCTTGCTTCCATCCTCAGCATAACACAAAAATAGTAATTTTACAATAAAATGATTCTAGACAAATCCTGCTCAAAAACACTGGACGGTAAAAAGAAAAACAATACACTAGGAACAAAATCTGCAATTTACACTGAAGTGTTAGAATCCTTAAATATGTATAAAGAGTCCTGATGAATCAATTCAATGAAAGATAAATATGGAAACTGAGGAAAAATATCTAAGTATCTAGTTACAAAATAAGAAATATAAGTGACTATACACATAAGAAAATGCTTCTAAAAAAAGAACCTCACTTGTAATCAAATAAAGGCAACTTGAAATGCGAGCATGTATCTGATTGGTAAACTTTTAAAGTATTGTAAATAGGGGACGCAATGCCACAGACATTGTAATAAAATTGGGTCATGATACACACTGCAAAAACTGGCTTTTAAACTTTTGTCATATTTCCAGTGAGCAATTTGGCACAACAGGGAAAAACATTCTTAAGTTTTCCTTCCAGGTATTTATGAAAAGAAATAAACAAGTATTCAGCAGAGTTGTTTGGAAGAATAAAAAGAAATTGTTTAGGTATCTATCCATAAAGGACTGGTTAAGCACCTGATAGTATGTGTGCATTTGTGTGTGTGTTCATATGCCAAGATGACATACAGCCATTAAAACTATGCTTAAGATATAAATGTATTAAAGCACATAAGTACTCATTATGTAAAAAAGGATACAAAACAACACAGGCAGTTTAATTTCTTTGTTGTTCAATAATGTGTATATACTATAAGTACATGTGTTAAAATGCACTAGGAAAAATATTGGAAGGATTTTTATTCACAGGTTACTAGCATTTATCTCTGGGGAGTGGGACTGTGAATAACTTTCATTTTCTTCTTTCTATTTTCTGTAAGTTTTCCACTATGAACAGGTATTGCTTTTATTTTAGAGTCTGTTCACTACAGCACAGAAGTAGCTAGAATATGTGGAACCGACACTCAGTTTCAATCTGACTTGATCTGGGCGTAGTGGCACACAGATGTGACCCCAGCACTCTCGGAGGCTGGGGTCACAAGTTTGTGCCCATCTCGGGTAACTTAGCAAGACCTAGTCTCAAAATAGAAAGGGCTGGGATGTAGGCGCTGTGTGAAGGCTTTGGTTCAACCCCAAGTACTAAAAAAAGAAAGAAAAGAAAATCAGACCTGGTTGATCTTGTATCATCTTTATATTCCATATACCTGGATATACCATTTATCTATCCTTCTGTCAGTCTGTCCATCCATCCATCCATTTGTCTGTCCATCTGTCTGTCAGTCTATCCATCATCCACCCATCCATCCATCCATCCACTCGTCTATCTACCTATGGCCTTTTTTTTTTAACCTAACTTAGTCGAACTCTCCATTGGATCATTTAAAAATAATATCTATAATCTCATTTATCCATAAGTACTGTAATATCTATCTATACCATCTGATCTAAAAGTTAACATGTTGGTATTACCAAGTATCCAATTTCTCCTATTAGCCTATAAATGCCTTTTTATAGATTTTTTTTTTTTTTTTTTTTTTTTACTTTGACATACCAGGAATTGAATTCAGGACCCTGTCTTTTTTTTTTTTTTAACATATATTTAGTACAGGGTCTACAAGGTCTCACTACACAGATTGGACTAGTAGTGATCCTCCTGTTTTCATCCATCCAAGAGCTAGGATCACAGACACGCACTACCACGTCAAGTCTCAGTCACCATCTCAGAGGGGCCCGGGGTTGGGGGCTGGCATAGCAGGCTGGGGATTAAACCCAGTGCCTGTGTCCGCCTAAGCAGGTGCTTTAGTCCACTGCTTAGGCAGACGCAGGGGCCAGGGTTTCATCCCCGGACCTGTGCCCCTGGGGCGTGCTGAGCTGTGATAGAGACTAGGCGTGGTGGTGTGTGCCTGTAATCCCAGTGATGTAGGAAGAAAAATCTAATCTGGGGTGGATGACCTCCAATATAGAACCTCCAAATGATACAGGGAAAACCGATCCCCAACCTGAAAAGTACCTGGGATGAGTTTGTGTTCTCTAAAACTGAAGAATGGATTTTAGGAATGAACAGAGGTAATGAGCAGAACATATTTATTGAGGGAAAGAAAGCTCCCGTCTGAGAGACAGGAGGGGGGTTCCCGAGTGGGTGTCCCCCCTAAATGCCTTTTTATAGTTATTTTATTTTTGGTTTTTGAGAGAGGGTCTTGCTATGCAGTTTAAGCTGGCCTTGAATTTACTGCATAACCCAGGTGAGCCTTGAATACATAGTGGTCCTCTTGCCTCAGTTTCCAGGTACTGGAACTACGAGAGTGAGCCCAGAATCCAAACGAGAATTACTCCATCCCATCTGTTGCATCCTCTTAAACTTATTACCTACTGTTCTCTTCCCTCTTTTTTTGGTGACATTTACTAAAGAAACACAGAGGTCACAGAACTCCTGGTTCCATCCCTGTTGTGTTGTGTTTTGTTTTGTTTTTCTAGTGCTGCTGATTGAACTTAGGGCCTCAAGCGTGCTAGGCAAGTGCTCTACCACTGAACTACACCCCCAGTCTTTTGTAGTTTATTTATTTATTTAAGCTCCGAAGGCTGGATGCATATTTACAACCCTGCAGTCTCAGCTTTCCAGTGTCCTGGGATTACAGGCATGCATCACCATGTCCAGCTTGGCTGGCAACTCTTAATGTGGCCTGCAATAGCCTGTAGCACTTCCTTTAGCATGAGCTGTAGTTCTAGCGTCTAGCTTCTGATCCTACTATTCTTCCTAACTGTATTTCAAACCAGTCATATGATAGTCAAAAGTAGACAACACCAGTAAAATTCAAAAAAGAAAAGTACCCACAGAAAGCCCATCCTCCCGATCCATCTATTCCAGCAGTTCATTCAAACTTGATCTTGACGTCCACAGTTTTCCTGTGGGCAGCTTTCCCACGGATTTATTTTTTCTGAACTCTTTCCTTCTGACTCTGAAACCCATGCTGGTGACAGGGCAGTGGTACTCTTTCTTCACCAGGACTTCAGACTTCCTGTGTCATCTCCGATGCCAGCTGCCCTCTTTTCCTTCCTTTTAAGGAAGTAATGTCACGGACAGCTTGAGAATGGGAAGGCGGGAAAGAACAAATCGTGTCACCTAATTCCTGGAACAGTCCTTACCTCCTTTATTAGAAATACACATTTCCTACATAATCATGTATCAGTGAATATGGGTTTTAATATTCCTTTAGTTAACACAACTATATTAGATATTTATATCATACAGGAAGGGTATAAAAATGCCAATAACACACACGTGTGTGCACAGCACAGCTTAAGGGAAGACAGTTCTACCCTGCATGCCATCGGTCCCTCCAGTCTCCTCTCTCCCTGTCCATCCTGAATTTTTATCTACCCTTTCTTGGTCCTCCTCTAGCTTGGCCATAGCCCCGCGGATGTCCGAGCACTGTACTGTTTTGCGTGCAGCCAAACTTGACGGAACTGAAATCACGCAGCGCGTAGCCTGGCTGTGCTTTTTGCTTTTTTCCGCTTCATGTTCTATTCCTGGGATTCTTCATGTCGCGTGCAGCCGTGGCTCATTCATCTAGATGGCACAGACACACAGCGACATTCCACGGTGGACCCTAACACGAGTTATGCCGCGATTTCCGCACAGCAAGTAACACTGAATGTCCTTGTCACGTGGCCAACTATCAAAGTAATTATTAATTATTTTACAGAATTGTACTCAGAGAACTAATATTTTATAGTTACTCAACTGTGGGACGTTATTATGTGTGTGTTTGCTTTATAAATAATGCATTGGAGAAGGATCTTTATCTACACTGTTTATTACATATTTTATTTCCTTCATCAGGGATGGGAGAAGATCTATGAAAATGGCATGAACATGTACCAGTAATAGGACTCTTTAATATGTTGTAAAATTGCTTTACAATCTTGAAAACGAAAGCACTACAACTGGAGGTTATCGTTTTTTTTTTAAAAGTCTTTTTGGTCAGTATGCTAAAATAATACTTTACCATTTTAAACTGTGATATCTCTTAATTTGAACTTAAATATTTCCCAGATATTTGCTTAGTGTTGTATATAGTCATCTATTCAAATGTTCTACCAAGGTCTTGTACTTTTCTCTTTAGTTGAAACAGTTCACATTAGAAAGATATTACTTCTGCCAGTTACTGCCAATTGGTCCTGGCTTTTATTTTATTTTATTTTATCATGAATTTAGTACAGCATCTACAGGGTCTTACTACGTAGAGCAGACTCTTAGCGAGTCTCCTGTTTTCAGCCTCCCAAGCACTAGGAACTCAGGTGAGTGCCGCCACGCCCAGTCTCAACATCTCAGCGCGACCGGGAGGGGCCAGCACGGCACGCAGCGGATCGAGTCCCAGCAGCTGCGCTCCGCCGATGCAGGTGATTTAGTCCTCCGAGCTATCTGGCCAGCCCTTGCTGGCCTTTATTTCTCCACTAGTGTTTTCACATGAAGAACTCTTTCATTTTCTCTAATTTGATTCACTGTCCTTTTTCCTTTTCAGCGTTTCTCAGCAGTATTCAATTCCATAGATTTTCTGTGCCTCTAACGTTTTGCACTTTAATTGTTTAATCCATTTGTAACCCATTTTGGTGAAGCCAAAACAACTTCTTCCAAATTGCTAATGAGGCACTAGAATTATTTATTGAATAATTTTCCCTTCTTCATTGATTTGCAAGGACTGCTTTATGATTGATTAAATTATTTATGCCAGAATCTATTTCTGAACTAGCCCAGCTCGCTTGTCCGCTGCCTCCTTTTATGACAGCACCACGGCGTTTTAATTACAAAGGCCTCATGTCACATTTTAATATCTGGTAATGCTATAGATTTTGAAATCCATTAGATCTAATCCCTTCCCTTTCCCCAAAAATCATTTTCGAAATTTCCTCTGATGTTCCTACCTGCTTGTTTTTCCAAATACACTTACAGTCATCTTGTGAGATTTTGAACATTCTAATGCTACTTTCGGAATAGCAGAAGACTCAGGAACTAACTTCAGAAAAATTCAAATAACACTTAGGAACAGAGTTTTCAGCTAAGCTATTTTAGTCTTCTTTGTCTACAACTAGGAAATTCATTTATTTTCATTGATTGTTTTGAGACAGG
This sequence comes from Capromys pilorides, assembly GCA_004027915.1. Lineage (NCBI taxonomy): Eukaryota > Metazoa > Chordata > Mammalia > Rodentia > Capromyidae > Capromys > Capromys pilorides. Next base: position 10,417 of record PVKN010002390.1, on the reverse strand, counting down.
ATCTCACTATGTAGTTCAGACTGGCTTTGAACTTGCAGTGAACCTCCTGCCTCAGCCTCCTGGACACCTTTAGTAGTACCACACTTGCCGACAACTAGAATCAATGATGACTTATTATTTTCTTTACAATATTTATTCTTCTAGATATCTGATGACTTTTCATATTGGCTAAAACAATGTTAGCTGCTGCCTGTCTTGCTTTGATCTCACTGGTGACTTTATGGTTTATATCGAGATGGCATCCCTTTCCCAAAAAACCCTTATACCTTCAAAATGGAGCTTTGGGGAGGTGGCCGGGCCATGGGGGAGTGATACTCAACAGTGGATTGGCCCACTGGAGAGTACAGACAAATATGATGTTGGGAGGCAGAGCCTTGGAGGGGGTGGGTCTCTGGGGGTGTGGCCTGTGGAAGGGCCTATCGCCCTCCTCCCCCCTTGATCCCTCTCTGCCTCATGCTGCCATGCTAGGGGCTGTTTTTCTTCAGTCCTGCCTTGGAGTCAGATATGGAACAGAACCTCTACAAGCTGTGAGATAAAGTAAACCTTTCCTCCTCACAGTGGTAGGTGACAGGGATTTTGCCCTGACGATGAGAGAAGTAAATAAGACGCAGACCTTTGGTCTCACCATTCAGCGTAACGCCAGTGGGCTGTACCAAGTGCATCTTCCTTATCATATTAAAAAATAGTGGGTCGGCTTGATAGCTCAGCAGACTAAAGCACCTGCTTTGGCAGAGTGCAGAGGCCGAGGTTCGATCCCCTGTGTGCCGTGCTGGCCCCACCCCTGGAGAGCACTGAGACAGCGATTGAGGCTGGGCATTGTGGCACTTTCCTATAATCATAGCACTTTGGGAGGCTGAGAACACGAGAATCACTACGAGTCTGATCTACATAGTGAGACCCTGTAGACCATGGATCCTCTGTCCTCAATGCATAAAAGAAATAAATAAAAATAAAAAATGGTCATAATGGTCATTATATATATTCCCAAGTAATATGTAAAAATTTAGAAATCCATTGATTGAATACATTTTAGAAATTAATGATATCATGTATTTTTTATTCAATCAATGTATGTGAATCAATTTTTTAAAAAAACATTATGGCCGGCTCAGCCTGCCCTGGAGGTGGGGCTGGCGCAGCATGTGGTCCTGGGGATTGAACTGTGGTTCCTGCGGTTGGTTGCCTCAGCTTGCCTAAGCAGGTGTTTTAGACTGCTGAGCCATCTTGCCCGCCCAATGTGAATCAACTTGGATATGGCAGAACATTCACATTATTTTTTATTAGCATATGTTGTGATACATAATTATATTCATATATATATATATATATATATATATATATATATATATATCTTAACATCTTAACCAGCTTTACTCCCTTTCCCTTTCATATACTTTACTATTTAAATCTACTTGCTAGAATTTTATCTAAAAATTTTGCATTCCTAAATCAGTCTGGTGGAGAGACTTCCTTTGGGGACCTGCCAGCTTTGATATCAAGGTCATGTTGGCTTGAAAGAACCATCTGGAAGTTTTCTATCTTTTGTCTAAATCTTCGAACAGTTTATATAATATGGGAATTATCTGCTTCTTAAGAGTTTAGAGGATTGCCAGGCCCTGTCTTCTTATGAAGCACTCCACCTGGCACCAGGGCACGTGTGTGTCCCCGTGTGGACACACCCAGGTCTGTATACATTTAAAAAGACATGTGAGATACTCATCTTTAGGAAAACAGCTTTGCATTACTTTGCTGCCTTCTTTTCCTCATAAAAAGGGAGTAAATGTCTGAGATGATAAAGAGTTATGAAAAAACCATTCCTGGACTTTGGTTCCTTTTTGGAGGCTATGAAGGAGACTAGAAGGCAGTCAAGAAATGTCCAATGTTGTACCATCTAAATTTCACAGAAGGGGGCTGGGGAGATAGTTCCATGGCACAAGTGCCTGCGTGGTAAGTGCAAGGTCATGAGTTTGAACCCCGGTCCCACAAAAAAAATAAATAAATAAAATTCACAGAAGGTGACCAAATTTAGAAGCCGCAGCCTTAACACTGACATATGGAAACCTAAGGCCCCAGGCAGACAGGGAGATCAGCTATGCAGCCCTAGCTCACCTCAGGATCTGTGTGAGGGTCTTCTAGATCTATGTGACGTTCCAGTCACTTGGACACCTCAGCTTTAGATTTCTTCCCCTCTTCCAGAGCAATAAAAACTCATCCCACTAAGCTGTTCTCTATGCCAGGGCCCCAGGGGGCCAAAGGAGACCGCCAAAAAAACTTATTAGAGCTATTGTGGACTCATTGTTTATGTCCCTCCACATTCATATGTTGACATTCTGACCTCCAACTGGAGTATTAGGAGCTGGGAGGTGTTTAGGTTTAGATGTCATCATGAAGGTAGAGTTCTACAATAGGTCTGGTGCCCCTCTGAGACAAGGAAGAGACACCAGAGCTTCCTGTCGTCAAGGAAGAGGTTAGGGGATCACAGGGCAAGGTGGCCACTCATGTGCTATGGGAAGAGACCTCAGGATGAAACTTTTCAGGCTGGGCCTCTTGGCCTTTCCACCTTGTAGAACTATGTAGAATAAATTCCCATTGCTTAAGCTCCTCCCCCCATCTGTGGTATTAAATGATAGCAACAGAAGCTGACTAAGGCAAGAACGTTCTGGTAACATCTGTCAAATACAGCCCTGCCAATCTCAGTCTTCTGTGGAGTGAGAGACTCCTGGAAAGAGGCGAGGTGGAGACTGAACAAATCAAGACTGAATGTCTGCTAAAACACCCAAGAACTGTCTCATATGGGGCATATGGGGCAGGGACCAAGGAAATAGGACAAGGCCTTCAGATTCAAGTGTGCCACAGAGGGCCTGCGCGCTCTCTCTCTCTCTCTCTCTAATGTATTTAGGACAGGGTCTCAGGGTCTACAGCGTCTCCCTATGTAGATGGGACTCGCAGTGATTCTCCTGTTTTCAGCCTCCCAAGTGCTGGGATTATAGGTGTGCGCCACCACGCCCAGTCTGCGTTCTATTCCTGAAAGGATGCCTCCTGTTTATGTTCTTATTCACACAGAACCCAGGGACCTTGGTTAGGATCAGCGCAGCTTTGCCAGTCAACCACTGCAACAGTCTGAGAGGAACACAAGGGCCCCAAACCCTGCCTTGGCTCCAGGACTCAGCGATTTTTTCAGGATCCCTCGCGGACGTGTAAGCTGTCTGTCTTCCCAAGAACAAGGACAAAGGAGTTTCTGTCACCGCAGTCAGTTGTCTGACTAAGAAGTTTAATCCCTGGCTACAAGGCAAAGTGTGACTGTGGCAAAGCCAAGCAGGCCAGTGCACCCAGGCAGACACCCTGGTGTTCCGAAAGCAGGGGTGGCAGCAGGCCGCCGGCTCAGGCCTTTGTACTGACGCCAAAAGCCACCTGACAAGGCTTTCTATCTTGGCAGCTCTAAGATGCAACTCTGCTTTACACACTAACACCTGTGACTCTGATGTGTGGGGTGCTTGGCCTGGGAGCACCCCCTCTCTCTGGGGCTCTCAGACCAAACCCAGCGTCTATGCATGCACGCTTCTGCCCCACAGAGGCCCACAGACAGCTGAAGGCTAAATCAAATTGAAGGGATTTGTCATTTCTAGGGTGAAAATGGGTGGAGAGGAAAGCTGTGGCCATGCCTTCAATTTGAACTATTAAGGTACAGTGAGATCGTCTTCCTTCCTGCTGGTAAGAAATTAAACTAACAATTCTGTTAATAACTGGTGGGTAACAGGGACAGCAGTTGGATCCCCCACACCACATGTTGCACCAGCCCCACCCCCAGGGCAGGCTAAGCTGGCCATAACATAAATAAAGTTAAAAAAAAAAACAAAAAAAAAAAAACTGGTGGGTAAGTGATTCTTTCTCTACAAAATGAATTGGATTTATGAAGGTTTGCATTCAACTGAATTCTCCCCCAATTTTAATCTTCAAATCCAACCAAAAGGCATATTTTCCCCAATAGTTGCACATCACACCCATAACTCTATACCTCCAACTACTTCCCCACATCTCTGATGCATGGGGACAGGGCCACACTGCTACCCTGATGCCATTTTCAGAGGTGACATCAGAAAAACGAAAGAAGAGCAGGGTGGCAACTTATTCTTTCCTTTTTGAGACAGGGTTTCACCATGCAGTCGAGGCTGGCTGGCCTTGCCCTCTCAGAGATCCTCTTGCCTCAGCCTCTCCAGTGTTGGGATTACAGGCGTGGGCCAGTAAATTAATCTTCCACCTGAGTGTTTTTAAAGACTTAGATTTTGTTTTCTTCCTACTCTTGTTGGCATTCAAGGACATTTCAACTAAGAATACAATAATTCATTGCCATAAAATGTCAAAAATCCCTCTTTTTCCAGGGATTATAACTACTTTTAACTTAATGGTATGCGACTGAAGCTTTTCTTTATTTAGGTTTTCCCCCAAATGAATTCTAATATAAAACACTTCAGTGAAAAGAATAAATCCATAAATATTTTAACACACTTATTTACCTCACCCCTAACACAGCTAATCAGTGGCAGACAATATATTTGTTCTGAAGAGAGTTAATTTCCCAGATTAAACATGCACGTAAACACATAAAGCTGACAGTAGTTTGAGATATATGACACTAATAAAGGTAACATTTATGGGGCCAGCCACGGGGCTAGGCACTTTATTGGATTACCTCAGTTAATCCTCACAGCAAACCTGTAAAGTAGGTGCTATTCTTATTCCCATTTTATAGGAGTGACGATTAATGAGGAGCCTCATTACTGTAATTTAATCTCCACCAACCTAGAATTTGAGTTCGATGTTTACTTGGGCTATAAAAAGGTCGAATAAACAAATTAGAAATTAAAGAGGACCGCTGAAGTCACCGTTAACCTATTAGAAGATTCTGCTACTGCAAAACCCACGCGTTTGCTCCCCAACTGTGACGCTTTGGGGAGATTCTGCGGAAACACTTACAATTCAGACTTTCTCTGGAGGAGTGGGTTTCCGCTCAGTAGCACCCCCAAGATTAGTCCCAACTAGTAACTAGCTTCTCTAGAGGAAACGGCTCTCAGCACCAGCTCCCTCCTCCTCCTCCGAAGCTCCGAGTTGTGTACCCCACTGTGTACCCCACTGTGTAACCCTGGCGTCCCCTTTCTCACGCAGAAGCCAGCTTGAGGGAGAACCAACCCAGGCAAGTGGAAGCGGGGAGACGGAAGGAACCCAGGCAGTTCAGGCTGGATCACCCTCTCCCCACCGTGGATCACCCTCTCCCCACCGTCGACCTTCTGCCTGGGCCCTCAAGGGGGCGGGGCCCTCAAGGGGGGCGGGGCGCTCAAGAACCCCCTGTGCTCTCTGAGAGCCTTTGAGTTGGCTGTTCTGGTTTCACGCCTCAAGGAATCCAAAACGATAAACCGGAAGCAAGAGCATGCCTGGTCTGAAAGACACAGACTGAAATCCTAACCTGGAAAGTGATGCTACTGGGAGCGGGGCGACAAAGTGGTGAAGAAGAAGCAGGGTTAGGATTCTTATAAAAGAGGTCTGAGAGGCGAGGTAGCTCAGTGGTCTAAAGCGCCTGCTTAGGCAAGCTTAGGCAAAGCATAGGGACTGCGGTTTGGTCACTGGCACCACATGCTGTGCCAGCCCTGCCCTCAGGATGGAGTGAGCTGGCTCCACAAAAGGAGACCTGAGAGCCAGGCATGATAGTGAGCGCCTGTAATCCCAGCACTCGGGAGGCCGAGGCAGGAGGATCATCAGGAGTTCAAGCCCAGCTGCACTGCCTAGCAAGACCCTGTCTCAAAAAACCCTAAACAAAACAAAAAGAAGAGGCCATAGAAAGAGGTTCCCGGCTCCTTCTGCCACATGAGGACTCAGGCAGAGGTCTGTCTCCCTGAGGATGGCCTCCACACGCCAGCTCCAGAACCTGGCTCCAGGCCACGTGGATGGCACGCTCAGCCACGCCCACCTGAGGGCCCTCCAAAGCCCTTCCCAGTGCTCAGCTGTCCTGAATATTTGGGAGGCCAGATGTCACCAGCTTTCAAACCACTTCAGTGAACAGTGGCGTGGGTATGGGCAAGCCACCAACCCTGTCTCTAAGGATGGAAAGCAGGAGGGCTGGGGGGGCGGGGTCTCTTGCAGCCAACAGTCTGTCTCTGACCCCCACCTGTGAAGCTCACGCAGTCAAGTGCAAAGGCTCCTTGCCCTACTCCATAACTGGGCTTCTCTTCCTTTTGGGGTACATTCAGCGATCTACCCCTGTCACTGCCAGTTGGGATGTTCAGCCCCCTGAGCTTGTTTCCATCAGCCCCGCCTACAGCAGAATGAAGAGCCACTTTGGAGCCGGAAGCAGTGGTGCATGCTGGTCATTGCAGAGGCAGGAAAATTGCCATGTGGGCTGCTTAGTGAGACCCCATCTCAAAATAAAAATTAAGAAGGGCCAGCCTAGGCTCCAAAACAAGAGCCTGTCAAAAGAAAGAGAGAGTGAGAGAGAGGGAGAGAGACAGAGAGAGGGACAGGGCATGCGCTGAGCTCTCCTCTCCCTTGCCATTCTCTGTGTCACTGAAGGTGTGAAAGACCTGCTTCTTGGTCAGCCAGGCGAGATTCACAGCTAAAGAAAAAACTTAAAACCCCGTGTCCAAATAAAGATACTGCCCCTCTCAGGCATCTGTGTGGCACACGGTAGAGGAATCCCAGCTGTATGCCTATTTCCTAGAAAGGCAAACTGAGCTCAGATCAGCTAACAGCAGGCGACAGACCCGCTAGGAAGCCCCAGGGCTCGCAGGATCTCCCTGCATAGGAACAGGGCCTGGCAGGCTCTGCAGGTTCCCGGGGCCTCCCCGCCATGGTTCTACAGATGCCCCGCCATTCCCAATTCCTCCTCAGCACACGGGGCTCTGTCCTCCAACAGCCTCCATGCTTTCGTTGGTGTTGTTTGGGACAAGGTCTCATGTGCAGCCCAGGCTGGCCTCAATCGTCCTGCCTCAGCCTCCTGAGTGCTGGGATTACAGGAGAATCACAGGCTACCACCTCTGACTATGGATTCTTAACTATTTCCAATAGCTCTTCGGAGAGAGACAAGACAGGATGGCCTGCGCCCCATCCCAAGGACGCTGAACAACCAGCCATGTGCAGGTCCAGGGAAAGGTTTCTAGAAATCCAGGGTGCCCAGGCCCCAAGCTGTCCTCTTCCCCTTCTTGTTCATTTTCTAAACCCCAGTGTCAAAGAAAACGATGCTCACCCCTTGGCCACTCACAGCTCCGATGCCGAGAACCCAAGAGACACTGCGTGCTGCGGGCGGCGAGGGTGGCGCACTCAGGGCCGGGCTGCTGCGGTGCCTTCCTCCTTCGGCATCCTCCGGAGCCGGGGCCTGCGAGAGAGACCCAAAGAGACTTGGTGACACAGGGAAACTGGAGGGACAGTCTGAGAAGACCATCTGGGAAGGCCCCTGAATCCGAGCAACTGGGGCTCTTTTCACCCCGCTCATCCTGCACCTGACCCACCAGTGAATGTTCTCACTTCAAGCTGGGTCATGCTGCCACCATTAGGCCTGTGTCACTCCCCCTGGGGTCCCAGCTAGAGGGGGTCCCAACTAGCGGCGTCCCATGCATTACTACAGTAACCTAACCTCTACCTTGCCCTTTTTGAGTGCAGTGGGCCAAATGGGTCTCTCCAAGAGTCTATGCTGAAGCCCTAACTCCTAGGATCCCACAAGGGATGGACATGGGGAAGGGGTCACTGCAGATGTGGTGGCTTCCAATGATAGTGGGGACCCTAACCCCATAGGACTGGGATCCTCATCAAATGAGGACAGATATGTGTGTGGGGGGGGACACCACTAAGAAGACTGGTGTCACCCTGCCACATGCCAAGGGACACAGTCTCAATCCTTCGGTCCTCACAGGCAGAGCACCCAGCAGCACCTTGGTCACCATGCAGCCACCTGTCCTGCAATCCTGAGGGAGTGGTACGCCAGGTCCTCGGCTCCCTCACACTCCCAAACTCCAAGCCAGCCGTCCTGCCAGCTGCTGGTATAGACTGCAGATCCCTGGGGAACACAGATAGCTGTGCAGAGGACACCTGCACCTGTCCCTGGCTCCCCAGGGCCTCCGTGGTCACCACACTTGGTCCACAGAACAAGTCTGGTGTCTAGGTGACAGAATTGAGAAGGGTTTTCAGAAAATACAGAAAACTAGGATGGGGAGGGAGAAACCCAGCCTCCTTCACCTGCTCTGCCCCTGCAGAAGGCAGAGGTCCGACAGCTTCATGTTTTAACTTTTATTTTTGTTAGTCCAGGTTTGAAGCACATAATGGCCACGTTCACCGAGGAAACTGGTGCGTGTACATAACACATCGATATTCCTTCAAGGACCCCTCCCTTCCCCCGCCTCTTGGTTCCCTTCACACTTGAGGAAGAGCTCTGTCCTTACTTCCTGTTACAGCGGTGCCTCGGTTCACAAACGTAACTTGTTCCCCCCAAGTCAACACTGAACCTAACCATTGAATTTGATTCTTATCCAGTTGTGTTTGCAACCAGTCATGGAAAGAATTAAGCGAGGTATCGGTGTATCTCTTTTTTATGTTGTGCTTTATATTTGGCCCATATTAAAACAAAAAACAAAAAAACATGACATTAAGCTTGTGCGTCTAATGTACTTCACTTTACATTGTGGATTTGAGGTGTACCCATTTTCCTACAGTGACTGAAGATTAACATCCTTCTTTATGACAGTCATACTCCATTGTGTGTAAATGCCACCCACTCATCTGCTGATGGACATATGGACCACTTCTAAGATGAGGCTATTATGAGTTGTGCTGCTAAGAGCTGTGCTGAAGTGTTGGGGCGGGGCAACAGCTGGACCAGGTGTTACCTCATCCTGCACCTGCAGACTCAGGGTCTCAGCGTCCTTGCTCGGCCTCCCTTTCACCTGTGATCAAGGAGATAGACAGCCTGACTACTTCCTTCAGGGAAAGGCTCATTGTGGGAGAGACCTGGCTCAGTGGGAGGCCTCACAGTGACCCTAAGAGTGGCGACTGGGTGTTGGAAGTGAGAAAAAATAACCCCATTTCTGGGAAATCAAATCTGATCATCTTGGACTACCATTCAATCAATCTGGGGTTCCCGGCGCTAACGGGGAAGATGAGGGGGAGATCCCCACTAAGAAATCACGATGTACCTATGCCAGGAGCCACAGAGGCAGCGAGTCCACGTGACTGAGGTAGCAGACCCCGAGAGCCTGGGATGGAGCCCGACCTTGCCCCTTAGCAGCTGTTCAGCCTGGGGCTGCTCTCCTGACCTCTGGGCCTAATACATGGCCTAAGTAAAACTGGAAGTGAGTCAAAAGATCCCACCCAGCCTTGGCATTTTATGAGGGCAATGTCATGGCCCTTTTTTCCCTCCTTCCAGCCTTCAGCCCTCCCGGCTGTCTTAGGCCTCACTTAGTCCAGAGCGAGAGCTTAAGTGAGACAGTTTTCAAAGAAGCAAGACGAACGGCAGCAAGGAGTTGAGCAGGAGGATCTCGAGATTGAAGCCAGCCTGGGCTACGGAGTGAGACCCTGTCTCACAAAACCTAAAAACCACCCAATGGGTCAGCGATGGAGCAGAGAGGCTGTGCCAGGGCTGGCATGAGGGAAGCCTGGCCCTCAGACCCTTCCCCACAGGCAGTCGGTGACCAACTTGGAAAGCATCCCCACAGCAGGCCACACTCCGCCTCCGAGTGGGACGACATAAGTCACACTGTGTGCTCTCCAAAGCACTGCATGTTACCTGTCCCACTCTCTCTAGGGCACCAAGGACAGGGGACTCTGAACAGCCATGGGGGCCGGGTGACAAGGCACGCAGGGTCCCTTACCAGCTGAGAGGCCTCAGACCAAAAGAAGAAGTGACGCATCAAGGTCCCCTGGGTCCTGCTTCCCTCTCTGTGGTGGTGGCCCGGTCCCTCTGCACTCTGTGGGGTGACCTCAGCCTCTCGCTCTCTCTCCTCCCCACCCGGCATTAATAGCATTTGTATCGTTCACACCAGGACAGCACTCAGTGGACATGTTTTTTTTTTTTTAGTTGACTTATTTCTGAGAGTAGCCATCTAGGGACACTGATCTATGTCCCTGTCCCCAACTTGAGGGGAAATTAGAAGTTCTTTTCTGGGGCCACGGTTTCCCTAGCACTTGTAGACTGAGGTGGTGGATGGGTGCCAGAAGTATCTAGTAACGGATAAACAACATCAAGCTGGGCATGGGGGATGCAGACCTCTGGGAGGCTGAGGCAGGAAGATCCACTAGTTTGTTCTCAGCCAGGGTGACCTAAGAACTCAGCAAGACACTGCTTCAAAGTGAAAACATCAAAAGGGCTGGGGATTCTGTTCAGTGGAAATGCCCTGGGTTCAATCCCCCAGGCCACACAACTAAGTAACCAGCTAGATAA